>CM047001.1:9960414-10148272 GCA_025698465.1 Gossypium longicalyx | reverse complement strand
AAGAAAATTTTGATATTTCACAAAAAATTTATCTAAATTCACTATAGGGAGCTAGACTACCTAAGGAAGGCTCCAGTAGGTGAGAGTGGGAGGCGGACTTTTCTTTACCAGCCAGCATGAGGTACAAACTCACCCAGAAACTATAAAAGAGGGAAATTTCTCACTATGCCATTGTCCCAATTCTAGGTGTATCATTACCCAGGAAGCCCTCCTGCACTCAATCGTGTCAGTCAGGTGAAGAGCAGTTGCTACCACAAGTGCTCGAGAGGGATCTCACGGGTGGCACTAACTCCACAAATCAAAGGGGCCAAAGAAATGAAAAGAGCTGGTGGGTCTCCAACACCTCTGAAGTTCACCCAAAGGAAATATGTATCAAAAATTACATCTACACTCTCATATGGCGTAGTGGCATTTATCGGAGCCCAATAGTTTGCTTAGTACTCTCATCAAATCTGAGAAAAAGGAAATATCCTAAAATATTTATATCATGTGGGACACAAAGAACTTAGGTCATATCAGCATAAATACTGAAACCTTGCCAAAAGGTATCAAGCAAAAGAAAACAACTTTCGACTCCAGCCATGGAAGCTTATATCACCACGGCATTGATTATGACAAAACATAAGCAGCAAAACACGAATCATCATAAAACAAAGAGAGAAATTTTTAAGAACAGCATTTCACTTAAGGTATTTTGTACCAGAAGAAAAAGTGAAGAGTTTGATTAATGAGATGAGAAATAACGACACACACTCCACTCAGATGCCAAGTGTACCTTGTAGAATTTTCCCTAAGAATGCACATAGCTACTGACTACACATTTCGGAAATGTATTAGATATTTCATCTCCACTCTCTCGACTATTTAAAGGAGTACAAGCATAAGATGTTTGAAAAATAGAGGAATTTCCCATTTAAGTAATTTTGGAGATGATTAAATTTTGTCCCAGTGTTACTTCTAACACACTTTATTTGTTGAGAAACTTGTGATCAGCACCTTAGCATTAGTTACATGAAAACTTTGAAACCTCCTTTTTATTTTCTCAATAGATATACCCAAATAGCCTGAGAGAAATCATCAACTAATGTAAAAAAAAATAAGATCCACAGATAGAGTGTCATCAAAAACCCTCATAAATCACAATGAAGACTAACTTCTAAAAAAATAGTGGCTAAGCTCTATTCACTTACTGGAAAGCGCTATTTCTAGTTTCACTTAGCATGATGAAAAATTTTATGGCTATTGGAAATGACCTCTGAGAGTTACTAACGTTAGGAAATAACTTTACTACTTTCCTAAGAAAAAATTGACACATCTTCATAACAAAGTTCCAAAGCAAGATGAAACTTGGCAAAGAAAACCACTTTGATTCGCTCCAGAAACTCTACGAGAAAAGTAGAAGTTCATCCTGTCTCTCACTCAGCTCAATAAACTCTATTAAATGAAGGTTACGGATAGTACATATGTTGTAGAAATTGGATAAAGCAGATTCATACTCAATCATTCAACTAAGAAACGAAAATTAAGTGCAGTTTAATTTTAGAAAGCGTACAGAACAAGTTTTGAATCTAAATTTAATAGTTCAATTTAACCATTCTTTGGGTGTGCCTGCACTATTGTTTAACCATCAGAGTCTCTCTGGAGCATGTTGCAAAAGCATCTCTTACATTGTTTATCAACACGTAAGATCACCGTGATATGATTTGAACACTCTATCCAGTCAAGTAATCCAATTATTCTTTGGACTTACCATTCCAATCAAAAGTGGAATTGATTATTCATTTGTAGAACGCACGTGAGGAAGAGATTTTACATAATTGTTAAACAATAGCGAAAGCTGGTCAGTGTAGCAGAGTGAGGTGTGGGTGGAGGGAAGGAGAAGTCGTGCTCTGTGCTAATTTAGAATAATAAAAGAAAAATATTTGTGCCAAAACCTTTCCCCGGATGCCATGACAAAAATAGGGTAATCCCTACTTGAATTTCTCTGATAGAACTCAAAAGTACTATATATATAATAGTAGTTACATAGGAATCAAATTGCAAAAGAGATAACATCTCATAATAATACCTCAACGAGAATATACATAAAAAATGAGGAAAAATAATACAATTTGCTTTTGGAAATATTGTTTTAATTTGGCATTAAATATATTTAGATTTCCTGGTAGAACTTTGCTAAAATTCAAGAATAACAATAAAGAATAAGAAAAATGGATATAACATCACGGAAAATGACAAAAAGAAAAGCAAAGCTAAATCCAAATCCCTGAGATAAATAATGAAATGGTGTAACCTAAGAAATTTGGATTATAGGATATAGAATAGTATAACTTGACATAAGACACACAAAAGTCGAGAACATACTCAAGGTCTAAGGATGGCTTCTCATTCAGTTCATTCAATACAACCAAAAATGCGGGAGATAAATAAATCTAGATCAAGCAATGAAGATTCATGTTCACAAAGGAAAACTGATGAATGAAGAACCTGCTACTTGTAAAGAGGAACTTGAGAATTAGTATGTGATGAAATTTAGAATAATAAATAATTTTTCACTACATGCATGCCTTTTATATGTTAAATGGGCATTTTATAAGTAGGAAAATTGAAAGCTTTTGGCATCAGAAATAACTGCAATAATCTTCCTTTATATATTCTTTTTAGAAATAAGAGTTCTTACTATATAAGAAGAAATCTGGATATGTTTGATTACAAAGCTGCTATATTTTAATTTCACAAACAAAGTCGATTATCACTCCATCTAGAACTGAGAAGAAGACAATTAGAATTTGCCTTATAGCTAATCAACATACCTTTGAATTAAACTAGGAAGATAAGCCCAGAAACCAATACTACTAGGCTATGCAGGAGTTAGAATCTATCACAAAAAGTGTATAGAAAGATATCTCTCTTCATTGAATTCCTAAAGAGTCATTTGGCAGTATCATTTAATACACAAAGATAACTACCAACTAATGTTAACAACTAACTACCTCATCACTGCTAACAACAAAGTTAAGCTCGCTTTAATTAACTTTAGTTATACAGCAGAGATACTCATAACATGCCTGCGATCTTTATTAAGTTTTCCTTTCTCTTGACCTTCTAAGCATTATTGACCACTCAAAGCTAAGTCTTAAACTTGTTGAACATCCACTTGAGATATTAGTTTTGTTAGAACATCCCTACGATTTGAGTCTTGGTTGACATTATGACCTACTTTGGAGCACCCCACTTGCAACTTTTCCCTCACAAAGAATAAGTCCAACTAGGCGTGTTTGAACTTGGAATCACAGTGGATTCCTTGCAACTACAATAAGCAGCATCACTACCACACCCATACCAAGGCTTTAGTCTTTGGACCATATAGTTCAAACAAGATGGATTGTATCTAGACCATTTTCAGTGATAACATGTGTAAGACTTTACATGTGCACTCTCTAATAGACACTGGATACCACATTGCTTTCAGGAGCTCCAGGACATAGGATTACCTCAAGTAAAACACAAAAGCCAGAGGTAGACCGAAAGATCATACATATCGGACCCACCTAGTTGGCATCGAAAAACCCTCAAGTAAAACTTCAAAGAACGAGTGAACCTGTAGACCATAGTCAACATCCCTTGAAGATACCTCGGGTCTTTTAACTACTATAAAATGGGAATCAACGGCTTATGCATGAACTAACATACTTTATTTACTGAAAAAGACAATTTACACGCCTTGTGATCGCAACATCTTATAACGCCCCAACAATGCTCCTAAAGGTGCTCATTTCGACAAGATTTCCCACTAATAGGTGAAAACTGCGGGTGGTAGTCATTGGTGTAGGGGTGCCCTTTGAGGCGATCCATGGGAAGCTCTTTGAAGTTCAATATATACTTATACTTCGACTTAGAAAAACACCACCACTTATTGTAAGTGACCTTTATGCAAGAAAATAATCTGGTGGCTTAAGTCCTTCAAAGAAAATCAAGCATTCAGATCTTGCACAGTGATCGATGGCTTGACTATCATTCCCAATGATAATGATACCATCCATGTAGATGAGAACATAGACCAACTTCACGACCTGGCGATGAACAAAGAGAGGAATTATCGACCTAACGAGGCTTCAATTTGGTAACAAAGCAAAACTCCTTTAGTTTGTGAAATCAAGCTTAGAAGTGATTGTTTAAGACCATACAAAGCCTTTTGCAACCTACACACTAGTTCTTGACCGGATACACCTTGTTGTTTGAATCTTAGTAGTTAATTGCCATATAGATTTCTTCATGTAAATCACTTGGATTCAAATCATTATTAATGTCGACTTGCTTGAAGCCCATCCAAAAGAATAGCTAGTGCAAGGACTACTCATATTGTTTGTTGGATTAACTACCAAAGGCTAAAGGTTTCTGAAAGTCAACACCTACTTCTTGCAAATATCCCTTAACCACTAATCGTCTTTTGTACCTTACAATCGAACCATGATAGGCCTTTTTTTACTCTAAATATCCACTTACATCCAACGCATCTCGTCTTTTCGGGGAAAGGAACAAGATCCCAAGTATGATTTAGAGTAATGCATTGTATTGCTGAAATTTCTTCTTTGTCCATGCCTGGGCTTTGAAAGCGCATTTTTAAAATAGTTGTAGGTTCCTTCTCGGTCGAGAGAAAGGAGGAGAAGACCTTAGGCATGTAGATGCCACTCTTCGACCTTGTCTACATAGGATGAAGGTTGACATT
Source organism: Gossypium longicalyx (assembly GCA_025698465.1). Classification (NCBI taxonomy): domain Eukaryota; kingdom Viridiplantae; phylum Streptophyta; class Magnoliopsida; order Malvales; family Malvaceae; genus Gossypium; species Gossypium longicalyx. The sequence continues at coordinate 10,143,543 of CM047001.1, read as the reverse complement.
GAGGGTTCACTTAAGATGAAAGAGGTGATTAACCAAGGAAGGAACACAAAGTATTGTTGGAGGATCCCATGTAGACTTGAAGAAGAAAAGGTGAGCGCACAGTCGAAAGAGCCGATGGGTGAATCAGACTAAGGAGGGAATGACTACTTGAACCTAAATAAGGAGAAGCGATAGGAACAATATGGTCGATGATGGTAAAACCATAGGGAGATGTGATATCGGATGGTCCGGACCAAATAGAAGTTAAAGGTGACTATGGAGAGAATCCGGTTGCAAAGAATCTTTGAGATTCATCAAACACGACATGTCTTGAGACAAAAATGCGACCATCTTCTATTGAGGCACTTGTATCCTTACGATTGGTTCCAAGACCAAGAAAAACATATTTCTTTGACCGAAAGCGTAGCTTGTGTTGTTGAAATGGTCTCAAATGAGGGGAAGCATACACATCCAAATAATTTAAAGCGAGAGTAAGTAGGTTTCAAGTTGTAGAGTTTCTCATAAGGACTACGAGTGTGGAACTAAGAAGTGGGTAGTATGTTGGCTAAGTGAACTACATGAGCAAAGCATATGACCAAAACTTCAAAGGCATGGATGCGAGCTAAGAAGAGTATGACCCATGTCAACAACTTTGCTGTGTTTTCATTGACAACCCTATTTTGTTACGAGGTGTGAGGACATGTGATTCTATAAAAGATACCAAGTCGAGAGAGCTCACTCGAAAGTGCCGATACTCCCTTCCTCTATTGCTTTAAAGCATCTTTAATGGAACATCCAAATGCACCTTGACCATTTGATGGAAATGAATAAAATATTGAAGAACTTGATTTTGTCTTGAGAAAGTAAAGCCATGTATATCTCTGTGCATATCAACAAATGACACATAGTAGGAAAATCCATTTGATTTCACATAAGCGAGTCCCCAAACATTAGAAATAACAAGTTCAAAGGGTGATGAGTACATCGTTTTTGAATGATTAAAAGGAACCTTGTGTACCTTTCCTAGTTGATAAGAAGAACACACATGAAGTAAACTATTTTTGTTTGAAAGGGACATTCTGATATCGTAACACATGACTCAAAGTGTTATTACAAGGGTGGCCAAGCCTAGCATGCTACAACATAGATGAAGAAGTAAGCGTGCACTATTGAGAGAAAGCGAACTCGAATTTACGAGCACCAGCGGGCTTTGTAGGAGCTTTGGAAGAGGCGACATAAGAAATATCGAACTTTGTAGAGGCCATTATGCATGTGGCCCACTAGTAGAAATTGTCCCTATCTATATGTCCTTCACAAAACACAAAAATGGGTGAAACTCAAAGTAATGTATTATCCTTTACAAATTGCCCTACGATAGCAAATTCTTACAAACATTAAGAACATGGAGAACACTTCTAAGATGCAAGAGCCTAGAACCCACCATGTAAAGTAGAGGAACTGACATTACTTATAGAAACCGATTCACCATTTTCCATAGAAACTTAAGTTGTACTGTATAGGGAGAAGCGGTGTGAGATTGGGCCAGTCGGGGTGATATGATTCGTTGCCCACAGTCGAGGATACCACGTGCGATCGAGTGGAGTGGAGAGGAACCTCGAGAAGTAGGGTGACTTGAGATAGCGGTGCTAGAGGAGAAACGTTCCACAATAGTGAGGCACAGAGAGGATATGTAGAAGAAGAAGAAGAAAAATCCCTTGACCATGAAGTTGATGACAATTAACTGCTTGCTGCCGAATGACCAGTGTCGTACCCGAGAAAAATTCTCATCGAACTCACGATAGCAAGTCTGAACCATATGACCCATCTTTCTACATAGTTGACTTTGTGGTCTAGGCCGTGACCCGCCTTCATCCTTTGCTACTGAGCCGTCCACGAGACTAGCCTTGACCTTATCCCCTTTATCCACAAGTGGAGGCTGCAGATTACCCAGAGTTATGCAGTACTATCTTGTTGAGAGCGAGAAGCGAGGTTGGCTTGCAAAGGAGCTTCGATTAGGAGACCATGCATGTCGTGCTTCATGATCAAGAAGCATTTCGATTAGCAAGTCGAGGAGATAGGAGTTGTTGAGGCAATTACACGAAGAGATTCATACTCTATAGGAAGACAAGCTAGTATGACACTAACTTGTTCTTGATCGAAACTAAATTTTGCTTCTTTGCTTGGTTAAACCATCACTCAAGCTGTTTAACCTTGAGCAGATACTCTTTATGATGTGAAATTTGCCTCTCTTGATCGAGTAGAGTGAATGGCGCATAGTGGAGATCTTGATATTTGACTTTGTCCCAAATCGTCTTTCAATTGTAGTCAGATTTCAAGACTAGTCTTGGCCATTGTAAGATGAACCAAGACATCATCTGTAGCAGTAGATAACAACCAAGAGGCCAAAAACTTATCATGCCTCTTGTGAACAAGAAATGCGGGATTATTAATGAGTTGACCCTCATTCCCGAGAAATGAAGAGGTGAGGAATGGAAATAGTGTCGAGAACAAATCCCTCGAGACCATAACCCTCGAGAATCAATAGAAGTTGATGTTTCCATGTGGAAATTATGTTCACACAGAGTTTGATAGTATCATGTTTGAAAAATACTAAACGGTATGCGAAGATGAGAATTACGAGAACCATGTGAGTGAGCTGCTTCATCATTATTAGAGGAATGCCTAGGAGTATCAATTTGTTGGAGCACAATGCTGTAGCCACAACCCCAAAAAAAAATTTACACAAAGAACCTAGCTCTTGATACCATGTTAGAAACTATCACAAAGTGTATAGAAAGATATCTCTCTTCATTGAATTCTAAAGTCATTTTATGAGACTATTTATTACACAAAGATAGCGCTAACTTCGCGTTAACAACTAGCGCCTCTCGCTAACGAGGATTTATATAGCGGTCGATACGCTATAAGCGGCGTTATATAGTGGTAGCGGCACCATCGAAAGCTGACTACTACAAAACCGCTATTATTGTTTTACAATAAGTTGTGTGAATTTTAAAAAAATTCACGACCGCGATACTCCGCGATGAGCGCAATAGCATCAGTTATGTCATAACGCGACAAATGCTTATAGCCAAAAACGCGACGCGACGCAATTTAAATCACGCTACTAACAACAAGTTAAGCTGCTTTAAGCGACTTTAGCTATACAGCAGATACTCATAACGGTGCAAAGCTCCACTGCACATTCCACAACAAGCGCAATAAGACATAAAACAAAATGACCTTCTGGCGATAGGTGGGGGCTTGAGGATTTAGAACCCCAAAATGACCTTCTTGAGACAACCCAAGTTCCAAATCAGGAGCTGTTGGTTAGCCGCACCCAGAATTGAGATGAAACTCATCTGCACCAAACATTTTATTATTATAAATTAGGGAAAGTAGATTATGTTGCTATTTATATGCAAAGAGGAGCTTCGTAATTACGTATATTGCTACTAAAGCTCTGTTGATGTATTGAATCAGAATGTTTTGTTACTTATATTATATGGATAAGTGGATATCTCTCTAATGCTTCACACTAGTAAATTGTACAGAAACTCCTTACAAATTGAGAGAAAAATAAACCAGGTAATAACAAATATAAGGATAAGAACCAGCAACTCTGCCAGGCATTACAAAATAAAAACGAAAGTGGGAAAAAAATTAATGTACCACTACTGCTGCAAATGCCTGGTAACCAATCTTTTGGACTATATATCCTGCAATCTGATTGTACACCTCACTCAAATGCCAAGAAACGAACCTAAATTTTCATAATTACAATAAAGAGAAAAAAATTGAATCTCAAACCTTCAGAACCCCTTGTAACTGCTCACTATGAATGCGCATATTTCAAATCTATAACCCTCATTAGTGTTATAAGATCAATTTTCATAAAAGCATTGAGGATTCCATGAGATAATGCTCATACGCACCAAGATTCTGTCAGTAAATGGAAGTTTTATTGCAGTGCATAGTGGCTAAACGATGGTCGGGGATGGTAGTCGCATGGTGGTTGGCTTGGGTTTTTTTTAGAGAGAGGTGAGAGGAAATATATGGGAAAAAGAAAAAGAAAAGGAAATATAAAACAAATATATAGGAAAAAAAGATTATTTTTATTTTGTGGAGAATATAACAATTTAGGTCATGCTTGACACTAAAAAATGTGTAGGTATTAACAGGGGCGAAATCAGAATAAATTTTTAAAGGGAATCGAATAAAAGTTTAATTTTTTTTATAGTCTATATCTTTATAAATTTTAAAAGATTAAATCGAATTTTTATAATTTTAAGAAAGGCCAAAGTATAATTTTACCTTTACTAATTTAAAATTTTAAAAAAATATCAAGGACCTAAATAGAAATTTTTCATTTTAAGGTCGACCAGAGCCACTGCCAACCTCCCTTATATCCGCCTCTCAATATTAACGTGAAAAAAATAATATAGTGAGTTCAGAAAAAATATAAATCTAATAAAAATATTAATATCTTTAATCATGAAATGTGGTGCGAGAGTTTTTCATTTCATTTTTCTGGTTATGTGATCCCTAGTTTTATTACTATTGATAATAATGGGTTAACCATTTATGTTTTCTAGGGAGCAATCACAATATAAAAATTAATGGTTGTTCTCGATGATAAATATCGTAATTACGATAGAAAATATTAATATCCTATAAATATTAAATTAAAAACCTATTAAAAATCTAAATAAATAAAAACAATAATACAATAAATAAATAAACAAATACAAAAACTGAACAAAAATAAATCTAACTCGCCATCCAAAATAAACTTTTTATTATTAACTAATTAATCAGTCAATAGAATTAAATTTCTGATAAGCTAAAATAATGAAGAACCCAATCATTCCAGACGTTGCGACAGCAAAGCAATGACGTCATACTTGGTACCTTTTAAGCTTTTCTGACTGACACACTCTCATCTTTATTAATAAGCGAGAGAAACCAGACAAACCCGATCAACTTTCCCAATCTTCGCTGTTAAACCCTTCACACTTAACTTCTCTTTTCCTGTTTCCTTTTTCATTTCGATGATGAAGAAAGCGGAGTTAGTGTTCATCCCAGCGCCTGGAATGGGCCATTTGGTATCCGCAGTTGAAGTGGCTAAGCTTTTAGTGGATCTCAACTCCAACCTCTCCATCTCTGTTCTCACCATCAAGCTACCCTTCGACGCTGAACGGACCACCGCCTACGTCGACTCTCTCACCGCCACCACCATCACCACCACCACTTGCATCAAATTCATTGACCTCCCTCAACCTGATCCAGGCCTAGATGTGGTTAACTTTATTATGAATTTAGTTCAAACCCAGGAACCATTTGTGAAAGAGGCCGTCACCAAAATAGTTGAGCATTCCAACTCAGTTCCCGGCTCACCTCGACTCGCCGGGTTTGTTCTCGACTTATTTTGTGCTTCTTTTAGAGACTTGGCTAACGACGTCGGCGTTCCTTGCTATCTGTTTTGCACTTCGGGCGCTGGTTTTCTTGGCTTCCTATTTTTCACTCAAGCTCTTCATGATGAGCAAAACTTTGAGTTCGTTGAGTTAACAGACTCGGAGACTGAGTTCACTATTCCATCATATGTCAACCCGGTTTCCACTAAACTCTTTCCATCTGTAACGTTCAAGCCTGAAGGTTTTGTTTTTTCCTTACCATGGCGAAACAAATGAGAGAAATGAAGGGCGTAATGGTAAATACATTTTCAGAGCTCGAATCGCATGCAGTTGACTCCATTTCTAATGTTAAGCTTCCACCCGTTTGCAGTGTGGGACCCATATTGAATCTTGTAGGCTCTAGTGGGGTCCATCAGAATTATGACACAATCATGCAATGGCTCGACCAGCAACCACGTTCATCTGTGGTGTTTCTCTGCTTTGGGAGCATGGGAAGTTTAAGTGCGGCTCAGGTAAATGAAATCGCTTGTGCCCTGGAGCAGAGTGGGCACCGATTCTTGTGGTCTCTACGTCGACCCCCGGAGCAAGTAAACGGTAAGATGGGACACCCGACTGATTACGAGAATATGGCAGAGGTGTTGCCGAAAGGATTCTTGGATCGAACGGCTGAGGTTGGTAAGATCATCGGGTGGGCACCACAATCGGCCATCTTGGGCCATCCTGCGACAGGGGGGTTTGTATCGCACTGCGGCTGGAACTCGACATTGGAGAGTATATGGTTTGGAGTGCCAATGGCGGCGTGGCCGCTCTATGCAGAGCAACAGCTGAACGCGTTGCAATTGGTGAAGGAGTTGGGATTAGCGGTGGAGATTAAAATGGACTACAGGATAGATGGCGGGGGTGAGGTTGAAATTGTGAAGGCGGAAACAATAGAGAGAGGAATCAGGCGGTTGATGGAACATGATAGTGACGTTCGGAAGAGGATGAAAGAGATGAGTAATCGGAGTAGGAAGGCTTTGATGGACGGTGGATCTTCACACTCCACGTTATGTCGTTTTATTGATGATGTCATGGACAACATGCCATGAAAATTTCAGTACATTGCCATTGCTTTTATTATTTCTAAAATAATGTATTCATTATCAAGATTTGGCTTAGCTTATTTAATATACTTATATTAGAAAAATATAAATTTGGTACGCTAATTTTGCGATAAAAAAAAATAATATGTGGCTATATCTCTTAATGCAGGAGAGGGGTTTCTTTATAGAATATTTTTAATTATGTTGAGGTTGTTATTATAGCAGTTAAAATTATGTGTATAACTACTCAAGTTTCATATATGAAAATCGATCTTATGATGGAACAACATTTTGAAAATTAGATCAATTCGGATAAAGTAAATTAGGCCATCAGTGAAGGAGTTAGGTCTTATTTAGTAACTTTATCCCACTCAATACTAAGAAAAACAATGAAAAGTTTTGTTTTCTAGTTTCAAGCTTGAATGATCAAATTTATGCATAAAGGTATAGGTAGCATTCTTCCTAAGTTAATATGGTGTGCTTATTTATATGTATAAACATGAACATGATATTCGATTTATCGTCATTCATATATTTATAATATTCAAAAAAATTAAAGAAGAAAAATAAACCAACTTTTATCGATCAAAAACTTTTATCGTTTTATCTTAAAAAATATATTAAAATAATAAAAATTAAAATTTTATCCTAAAGCATACTTTTGGGTCTTCACAAATTAGGTCAAAAAATCCTCAAATTGAACACAAATCCAAACCTTAAGTTGTCGCCACCATTGTCATCACCCCGGTCACCTCATGGCCATCATCATTGGCCAACAAGGCTAGGTTGATGGCGTTCTAAAGTGCCAACCACCTAGGCTACCTAGTCGGCTCGTGGCATGCACGCATTTGTGAGTGTGTGAGGCCCTTGGTGGCTCCGCTTGACATTATGCCATTTGAGGGTGCTGTGATCCGGTTTAGACCACAGTCGAAATAGTGGTTTTAGGGCCACAAATGCGAGTCAAAAAATATTTTAATATTATATTCCGTGCTTAAAGTATGTGAATTGATATGTATGAAATTTTCGTATGAAAATTTTATCGTTTGAGTGTCCGATTTAATAAAGAGGACTTAATCGCGTAAAATGCAAAAGTGACAATCTATTTGTTAAAGCACTAAATTGCTATGGTTTATTAATTGCTAAGTCCTTAAAATGGAAATATGCCACTATTTTGGTTGATGGACGGTAATGGCCATTAAATGGATGATTTTGGTGTTATTTTATTAAGGTTATTTTAGTAATTATTTAATTAATGCTTAATAAATAAAACCAAAATCAATTTTTGGTTCATCTTTTTCATTAAATGATTGCATATCACAATGAAAAATTGGGCTTGAATGCTCAAAATAGTTCGGCACTTTGGGGGAGCAATTATTAGCAAAAGCGGAATTCGGATCTAGATCGAGGGAAAATCAAAGTATCGGATTAGTCGACTTAATTTGTCGTTCTTTGCGCGACGAGGTAAGTTAGTATTTTAATAAGCGTTACGAAATCATATTATAAATGCATATTATTTATATGATTGAGTTCAATCTTTGGATGGTAATACAAATATATGTATTTTGAATAAGTTATATATATGTTATTATGATATTGAATTGTTAGAGAAGCAGAATATATGAATACGAGAAAGTTCTAATAATGTGACGATGTTCGAAAAGCCCCGTACGAACCATAGGAATAGTTAGGATACATATGTCATGACATAGGATTTCGGTTTGTGATTTACGTGTAAGACCACATACGAGGCGTTGGCATCGATTGTGATTTCGTGTAAGACCATATGCAGGACATTGGCATCTTATATGATTTGGTGTAAGATCATGCGGGGCGATGGCATCGATATTTTAATTACATGTAAGACCACATGCGGGGCGTTGGCATTATGCGAGCTTATAAGTTATCCGAGTATCTTATTGATTCAGAACAGATCAGCGGGCATTCAGAAATAAATGTTTAAGTGAAAGACATTTCGATTAGTGCGTTGAAATGTATACAATATTTAAAAACAAAAGGAAAGTATATATATATGTTCAAAGAATGTTATATGATGTATATGGAAATGAAATGTGAATATGTGTAAATGAAACATGAATAAATGGATAAGAAATGGTTTATAATGTGACATGGTTTATAATGTGACATATGTGAAATTATCGATGTTATATGAATGAAAGATGAAATTGAGTATAAATGATTATATGAAATATATATATATAGATATATATGATTAGATGTGTTATTTCCATAATGTGTTCATTTGGCTATATGAAAGTTTGAATTTAATGATATAGGAGAATTGAGTTGAATAAGCTTATGAAAGTTAAAGTTATTGAAGTAAACAAGTATAATATTGAATGATGATAATTGAAATGAGAACATGTTATATAACTTGGAAAATTTGTATGTATAGATTGTAATGCCCTATTACCGAGACCATCGTAGGAGTCAGTATGAGACATTACTAAACTTATTTTAGCATTTAAACAAGTTCAAACAATTCTCGTAGTAAACTGTTCATTTGCATCACAGTCACTAAAAGTTTATATCTCGAGTTACTGAAACTAGAAATCCAATAAAGTAAATTTTCCATGAAACTAGACTCATATATCTACTTATTAATTTTTTTCTAGAATTTTTGGTCGGGCTAAGTAGTACAGTTTATTAGTTAAAGTCTCCCTGTTTCAGGGTTCAGCTACTCTAACCCCTATGTATTACGAATCAGATATATCCCTGTACAGAGTTTCAATGACTATGCTGTTTGTTTCTCATAAAACTAGACTCAATAAGGATTTCATACATGTAAGGTAAAACTCCTAATTGTTTTTGTACAATTTATGGTGAATTTTAAAATTTAGAACAGGGGATTGAGAGATCGCTCTGACCCTATTACACTAAAACTTAAATCTCTCATAAAATATAACTCATTTACCTGTTTTGTTTCTTCTATATGAAAATAGACTCATCAAGCTTCGATTCCAAAACATATTCATCATTTAATTCCATTTCCACTATTTTTAGTGATTTTTCAAATTCACGTCACTGGTTGACTGATTCTGTTTTTATGGCCAATTTTACCTTTCCAAGGATTTTCATGGTTTAGTTAAGACATAAAGCATACATGTTATCATATATAAACTTGATTAACCATTCCAATAGCTAATCATTCTCAAACATTTCCATTCCATCCATGGGACATATCGTAAGATTATACACATAAAATGATTGGAATGCTATACATGCCATATTCCCAAAAATTACAAGTCATTATACGCAATTGTCCGGTGATAGTGTGGCGTGCATCGTAGTCGATCTCTAAATTGACTTGTCAAAACTACAAAGAATGAAAAGAAGGAGTAAGCATAGATGCTTAGTAAGTCCATATGCAAATACCAAATAACTTAACAAAGCAATTATACCAACCAACATTAGCATAATATCACCAAAACATATATCACATTTCTATTCATCATTCATCATCTTATCATATTATTGTTGTCGTATCAAATCTCAACCCGAGGGTTAAGTGCATACCTGTCAAAGTGCCCATTCCACAACACTTACCAATACGTCACTTGCATCTTGAGTATTCTTCCATTTTACTAGAATTTTTCCCGTTGAACACATCGGAATATAATTCGGATACATGGAAAGTTTGCACATAAGTGCCACATATGTAGCCAAGCTACCATGTAACCCGCCCATAAGCGAACTCGGACTCAACTCAATGAGCTCGGGCATTCGCATCCATAAGTGAACTCGGACTCAACTCAACGAGCTCGGATGCCTAGTTACATCTCACGAACTCGGACTCAACTCAACGAGTTCGGATATTTGCATCCATAAGTGAACTCGGACTCGACTCAACGAGCTTGGATGCCCAAGTATCCTAATCTATTCCTAAGGTTCAACGAGATTTTCCTCGTTCGTACTCCTTTACCATTCTCCTTGGAATACCGGTGGCGATACTTGGTAGTTTTTCACATTTTCACATAATTCATAAAATTTTTGCATATTGTCCAACAATTACCACAAAGCATAGAATCGGATAATAACAATCATAATATCGTATAAATAGCATTAAATGATTTAAAATAACGATTTATATTACAATATTTACATATGAACTTACCTCGGTACAATATGTTAGAAATCAAGCCTATTCCTCGGAAACTTTATTTTCTCTCGATCACGACTTGAACCTCGTCTCTCTTAATCTATAATAACAAATTTAGCTTATTTAATACTCAAATTTATTAAAGCTTGATCCTGGACTCAATTTGTGGAAAAATAACATTTTGTTCCTAAACTTTTGCATATTTACACTTTTTCCCCAAAGCTCGGAAATTAAACTTCATCCTATTTTCTTATGTTTTATGACATGCTGATCATTTTTCCCTTCTATAGCAACATCAAATTCACACTCTATCATGTATTTATGAACATTAGGTATTTTTACTAATTTTGTCGTTTTACTCGTTTTCACGTAAAATCGCTTAGCAAAAGTTGTTTAACACAATTTCAAGCTTCATATTATACCATAAAACATCAAAATAAACATATTTTACCTATGAGTATTTTTCCAAATATAAATCCTAGGTTAAATTATTGGTAGAAATAGGTAAGCCAGAGCTACGATGATTTAAAAATGTAAAGAACATTAAAAACAGGCATAGAAATCACTTACAATGGAGCTTGGAAGCTTGAAACAAACCCTAGCTATGGATAACCCTTGAAATTTCGTCCTAATGAAGAAGATGAACATATTTTGCCATCTTTTTCCTTTTTTTAATCTTTTAATTACCAAATGACTAAAATACCCTTTGTTACTAAACTTTCAAAATTTGCATCCATATCCAATTTTTTTCCAAAACTTAAAAATTGGTCAAATTTCTATTTAAGGTCTCTTAATTAATATTCCAAAGCAATTTCATACTAAAAACTTCTAGAATGCAAGTTTTGCAACTTATTCAATTTAGTCCCTAATTTCAAATTAAGCACTTTATGCATAGAATTTCTTCACGAAACTTTCACACAATCATGCAATCATATCATAGACCTCAAAATAGTTATAAAATAATTATTTCTATCTCGTATTTGTGGTCCCAAAACTACTATTCCGATTAGGCCCTAATTTGGGATATCACAACTCTCCCCCCTTTAAGGATTTTCGTCCCCGAAAATCTTACCAGTAAACAGGTGTAGGTATTGATTCCTCATAGTTTTCTCGGGCTCCCATGTAGCCTCTTCTACCCCATGTTTTTGCCACAATACTTTCATGAGAGCGATACTTTTGTTTCTTAGTTGTTTGACCTCTCGAGCTAAAATTTTAATTGGTTCTTCATTGTAAGTCATATCCGGTTGTAACTCGATTTCTGTCGGTGAAATCACATGTCAAGGATCCGAATGATACCGACGTAACATAGATACATGGAATACATTATGAATCTTCTCTAATTACGGTGGTAATGCTAACCGATCGCTAACGGGCCAATTCTTTCAATTACCATATCTGATCGATAAAGCGTGGACTCAACTTGCCTTTCCGATCGAATCTAAGAAATTGCTTCCAAGAAGACACTTTTAAAAACACTTTATCACCAACTTGAAACTCGATCTCTTGCCGCTTCAAATCTGCGTAAGATTTTTGCCTATCGAAAGCGACTTTCAAAGCGAGTCTCAAATCACTTTTACTTTTCTTGATTTCCTTGATTAAATCAACTCGTAAATCTGGTTTTCTTTGAGTTCGGTCCAATACGGTGGTGTCGAGACACTTGCGACCATACAGCGCTTCATAGGGTGCCATTTTCAAACTCGTCGATAAGCATTATTGTAAGCAAATTCTACCAACGATAAGTACCTTTCCCAACTTCCTTGGAACTCCAACACGCAACATCGAGCATGTCTTCAAGAATTTGAATTATTCTCTCTGATTGTCCATCGATCGTGGATGGAAAGCGATCTTTGAAATTTAACCGTACCTAATGCCTCTTGTAATTTTTGCCAAAATCGCGAGGTAAACCTCATATCTCTATCGAAATAATCGACAAAAGGGTACTCAGTGAAGTCTAACAATCTCAGCGATATATAATTTAGCCAACTTATCAAGAGAATAATCAGTGCGTACTGGAATAAAATAAGCCGATTTAGTCAATCTATCGACTATTACCCAGATGGCATCTTTCTTCTTGAGTTAATGGCAATCGATACAAAATCCATAGTAATTCGATCCCATTTCCATTCGGGAATCATGATAGGTTGAAGTAGTCCCGAAGGCACTTGATGTTCAGCTTTTACTTGCTGAAAAATCATACATTTCGATACAAACTCGAAAATATTTCTTTTCATTCCGTTCCACCAATACATTTTCCTCAAATCATTGTACATTTTTTTACTGCCCGGATGCATTGACAAACAACCCTTTGTGTGCTGCCGTGCAAGATCTTACGAATCAATTTATCATTCTTTGGTACACAAATCCGATCTTTAAACATCAAGCAACCATCAGGCGATTACGAAATCGATCTCGTATCAGCCTCACATTGCTTTCTCTTAGCTTGCAAATCTTGATCATTTTTCTGAGCCTCACAAATCTCTTGCAAAAACATCGGTCTTGCTCTCAACTCTGCTAGAATCGAACCATCGTCAGATACTGTCAACTGAGTATTCATAGCTCTCAAAGTAAATAACAACTTTCTACTCAAGGCATCGGCAACCACATTCGCTTTCTCCGGATGATAATCAATCACAAGGTCGTAATCTTTCAATAATTCTAACCATCTCCGCTATCTCAAATTCAAATATTTTTGTGACATCAAGTACTTGAGACTTTTGTGGTCGGTATATACTCAGCACTTTTCACCATACAAATAATGTCGTCAAATCTTCAAAGCAAACACTGTAACACCCTTACCGTGCCGATGCGGAATAAGTGCAGGTATTACAGAATCATAATACATACCATTAAATAAAACCGAGACAAAAATATGGCATCCAATTAGATCATGAATCATTATAACATATGCCTTTAACAATATTAGCCAATTTCAATGGCTTTGTACAAAATAATCTGTCAAATATTGTAACTAATATTTTATACCTAGGCAATTATGACACGTAACAAAATAATTAAGCCTACTATACATGCCATAATTCAAAATGTTTAGTTCAAATACCAAAAGTATTGATAGTGCGGGCAGATCTTCAACGATCTCTAATTCCTGTGCTAATTTGGATGACACTATAAAACAAAAAGCGAAAAGAAAGTAAACATAGCTTAGTAAGTAAGTATATAAATAATGAATAAGGAATCTAATATGTTTACAAAATAACTCAACCATATCTATTTTTAATTTCACTATTTACTCCAATTTGATCAAGCTGTCCCTCTTGCGTAATGTTCACTGAATAAATCATAACTCGAATTACGAAACTTGAAATTCAAATCCATAAAATTTTCCTAAAACTAGAATCATATTACTTCTTACAAATTTTTTTCTAGAATTTTTTGTTCAGCCAATTAGTACAGTTTATTAGTTAAAGTTTCCCCTGTTATACAGCTCAACTGATCTGACCTCTGTTCACTACGAATTTGTTTTCTCCCTATACAAAAGTCAAATAGCCATGAAATTTGTTTCATTTAAAACTAGACTCAATAAGGAATCTAGGAATATAAACTATATTTCTTAATTAGTTTTGTAAAATTTTTAATGATTTTTCAAAGTCAGAACAGGGGATCACGTAGTCATTTTGAACAAGTCTCACAAAAATATAAATATATCAAATTATAGGATCCATTTACTTGCTCTGTTTCTTTTACATGAAAATAGTCTCATTAAGATTTAATTTCATATCTCATTCAGCCTCTAATTAAATTCTTACTATTTTTGGTGATTTTTCAAATTCACGACACTGCGACTGTCCAAAACAGTATTATTGCTAATTCACTCTTTCACACATTCTTTGTATTAACCTCATTTTAATATGCATATCACAATTCATTTTCACCACATTTCATACATCACAAATATAGGTCTATGATTACAATGTCACCATAAAATCATCCCGTTGAACACTTCGGATCAATCCTCAATACTTGGTGGTTTTAGCACATAGCTCCACCCATCATATTTCACATAGTTCGGCTCTCTTGTACACATGGTGAACACTTAGTACTACCCATGTGACCTAGCCAATTTATCTCGTAGCTCTCTTGTCTACATGGTGTCCTTCACTTGGAACCACACACGCGACCTAGCTACATTTATCCTCTCCCGTAGCTCTCTTGTCTACATGGTATACATCCCGTGTCACACATGTGACCTAGCTACCACATAGTATCTCGTAGCTCTCTTGTACACATGATGTGCACTCAGCACCATACATGTGACCTAGCTACGTACCATCTGTATTATCCAATCTTTCCGAAGGTTCAACCTAGATTTTTCTCTCTATTACTTATTTTCATTCTTCCAATAGTCGATTATGATTCAAAATCAGCTAAAATATATACAATATGATGAAATATAAAATGTAAATAAAGATAATGTATTATTTACACACAAACTTACCTCGGTGCAAAATATGGAAAATTTGCAATTTAGTCCAAAATCTTTTCCTTCCCCCGTTCGAGGTTGATTCCATGCCTTTCTTGATCTATAACAACACATTTAGCTCATTTAACACTCATACTATCTATTTCAATCCAAAAATACATTATGGAAAAATTATGTTTTTGCCCCCTAACTTTTACAAAATTACGATTTTCCCCTAGGCTCAGAAATTTAATTTTAGCCCTTATTGTTATGTTTTATGACATGCTGATCATTTTTCTCTTCTATGGTAACATCAAATTCTCACTCTAACACATAGTTATGAACAATAGGTATTTTTACAGGATTATCTTAGTTTTGCTCGTTTTTCGCTAAAAATCGCTTAGAAAAGATCGTTCTCCTAACTTTAAACAATCATATTCTATCATAAAACATCAAAATACATGCCTATTATTAATGGGTAAATTTTTAAACATAAACCCTAACTCAAAATAATGGTAGAAATAGGTAAGCCAGAGCTCTGAGGATTTCAAAGCTGTAAAGAATATTAAAAACGGGGCTTGAATGCACTTACTATTGAGCTTGAAAGCTTGGAAAAAACCCTAGCTATGGTGAACATACAAGGTTCGGCCAAGGAAGAAGATGGATGGACAAAATTTTGGCTTATTTTTCCCATTTTATTTCTTTTAATTAACAAATGACAAAAATACCCTTAAGGCCTTTCTTTAAAATTTTGTCCTATTCATGCCCATTTTGTCTATATAAAGTATAATGGTCTAAATTCTATATAAGGACCTCTACTTAAAACCCCATTTCAATCAAGTACCTTATGAACTAGAACACACATTTTTCACCTATTTCAATTTAGTCCTAAACATCAAATTAAACACCTAGTCATAAAATTTTCAACCTCAGTTCGTGGTTTGAAACCCTTTGTTTCGTTTTGGCCTAAATTGGGCTGTTACAACTCTCCCCCTTTAGGGATTTTAGTCCTGAAAATCTTACAGGTAAAGAGGTTTGAGTCTTTGTTTTCTCATGGCTTTCTTTGGTTCCCACGTAGCTTCTTTTACCCCATGTCTTTGCCATAACACTTTCACTAAAGCTATACTTTTCTTCCTCAACTATTTCACTTCTTGAGCCAAAATCTTAATTGGTTCCTCATCATAGGTCAAGTCGATCGAATCTCAATTTACTGTTAGAGAAATCACATGTGAAGGATCGAAGCGATAACGTCATAACATTGATACATGAAATAGGTTATGAATTCTTTCTAACTTTCTGCCGGTAAGATAACCGTTATGCCACTGGTCCAATCCTTTCAATAATCTAAATGCGGCCCAATAAAACGCGGACTCAACTTGCCTTTTCGGCTAAGTCTCAAAATCTTCTTCCATGGTGACACATTCAAGAACACTTTATCACCCACTTGAAATTCAATCTCTTTTCTTTTTAAATCTGCATATGACTTTTGTCGATCTGAAGTAGCTTTCAAGCAATCACGAATTACTTTTACTTTCTCTTCGATTTCTTTAATTAAATCAATTCTGTAAATCTGTTTCTCACTAAGTTCAGTCCAATATAAAGGAGTCCGACACTTACGACCATACAAGGCTTCGTATGGTGCCATCTGTATACTCAACTAAAAACTGATATTGTAGGCAAATTCAACCAAAGGTAGATATTTCTCCCAACTGCCTTCAAATTCTAAAATACAGCATCTAAGCATATCTTCGAGTACCTGGATTACTCTTTCAGACTGACCATCTGTTCGTGGATGAAACGCGGTACTAAAATTCAATTTTGTACCCAAAGCTTCTTGTAACTTGTTCCAGAATCTCAAGGTAAACCTCGGATCTCTATCTGATATTATAGACGTAGGTACCCCGTGCAATCTCACAATTTCAGAAATATATAATTCAGCTAATTTATCAAGTGAGTAATCAGTACGTACCGGTATAAAGTGAGCTGACTTTGTTAACCTATCAACCACTACCCAGACAGTATTCTTCTTTTTAGGAGTTAAAGGCAAACCGGTTACAAAATCCATGGTAATCCTATCCCATTTCCACTCAGGTACCATCACCGGTTGAAGTAATCTTGAAGGCACTTGATGCTCAACTTTTACTTGTTGACAGATCAAACACTTGGTTAAAAATTCAGAAATGTTCCTTTTCATGCCTGGCCACCAATATAACTTCTTTAAATCATTATACATTTTTGTGCTACGGGGTGAACTAACGAGACAACCCTTTGTGCGCCTCATGTAATATTTTCTGAATCAATTCATCATTTTTCGGTACACATATCCTGTCTCGAAACATTAAACAGTCATCTGGTCCAACTCGAAAATCTGAATCGTAACTCGATTCACACTGAGTTCTCTTGGTTCGCAACTCACTATCGTTCTTTTGAGCATCACAAATTAGCTGGAGAAATAACGGTTTAGCCCTCATCTCTGCCAAGATTGACCCATCATTAGACAATGCTAACCTCGTATTCATGGCTTTCAAAGTAAAAAGATATTTTCTGCTCAAGGCGTCAGCAACTATATTCGCCTTCCCCAGATGATAATCAATCACTAGCTCATAATCTTTCAATAATTCAAGCCATCTCCGCTGTCACAGATTCAAATCCTTTTGATTCATCAAATACTTCAAACTTTTGTGATCAGTAAAAATTCGGCATTTTTCACCATACAAATAATGACACCAGATCTTCAAGGCAAAGACAATAGCTGCCAATTCCAAATCATGTGTAGGATAGTTCTTCTCATGCGGTTTTAACTGTCTCGAGGCATAAGCTACCACTTTACTCTCTTGCATCATCACACATCCAAGGCATGTCAATGATGCATCACTATAAATTACGAACTCCTTCCCTGGCTCAAATTTTGTACTAAAATCGGTGCTTGACCAATCGTGCTTCGACTTTTCAAAACTCTGCTGACATTTATCAGTCTATTCAAACTTAACATTCTTTTGCAGCAACTTAGTCATAGGAGAGGCAATCATCGAAAATCCCTCGAAAAAACGTCTATAATACCCAGCCAAGCCTAAAAAGCTTCTAACCTCGGATACATTCTTTGGCGGTTTCCAATCAATAATCGCAGAAATTTTTCTCGGATCCACTCGAATACCATCACCTGAGACTATATGTCCCAAAAATCTGACTTCACGAAGCCAGAACTCACTTTTGCTAAACTTAGCAAACAATTTCTTTTCTCTCAAGATCTGCAATATGGTTCTCAAGTGTTCGGCGTGCTCAGACCCATCCCGAGAATAAATTAGGATGTCATCTATGAACACTACCACAAACTTATCCAAATATGGTCGAAAGATTCGGTTCATCAAGTCCATGAATATAGCTGGAGCATTAGTTAAGCCGAAAGGCATCACAAGGAACTCATAATGTCCATACCTTGTCCTAAAAGCGTTTTCGGCACATCGACTCCTTAACTCTCAAGCTGGTAGTGCTTAGGATCTCAAATCGATCTTTGAAAACACTGTTGCCCCCTTCAACTGGTCGAATAAATCGTCAATCCTTAGTAACGGGTACTTGTTCTTTATAGTCACCTTATTGGTGGCGGTAATCAATGCAAAGCGTCATTGAGCCATCTTTCTTTTTACGAATAATCTGAGAGCACCCGGGAAGAGAAACTCGGTTTCACAAATCCCTTGTCTGTTAACTCTTGCGGTGAGCCTTCAATTCTTTTAATTCGATCGAGCCATTCTATATGGAGCAATCGAGATCGATGCGATCCTCGGCAACAAATCAATGGCAAACTCTATCTCTGTTGAGAGGCAACGAGCAATTCCTGCGGAAATACATCAGGAAATTCACGGACTATCAAAGAGCGATTCAAGCTTCAATTCGGACATCTCAATATTCATTACATAGGCAAGATAAGCTTCACACCCTTTCCTTATATATTTAATGCGGACATATGCGGAATCACCATAGGCAATTTATTTGATTCATCTGTTTCAACTCACAGAATTTCACCATTTTCACATTTCAACTCTAGTGTTTTCTGTTTGCAATTCACCTTGGCATCATACAATGTCAACCAGTCCATTCCCAAGATAACGTTAAACTCATCAAATGGTAACAACATCAGATTAGTCAGAAAATAGTGACCTTGCATCATTAATGGGCAATTCTTGCAAACCTTATCAACTAGAACATATTGGCCTAAGGGGTTTGACACTTTAATCGCAAACTCAGTAAACTCAACAGGCAACTTCTTATTAGATACTAAATTCACACAAATATAGGAATGAGCAGACCTGGGATCAATTAATACAATAACAATAGTATCATAGAGAAAAAATGTACTAGTAATCACATCGGGAGATGATGCATCCTCTCGGGCACGTATGGTATAAGCTCTAACAGGCGCTCTAGCTTCTGATCTCGCCGCTAAATCTTTCATCACAGTTTTACTGCTAGCTCCACTTCGAGTATTTCTCAGTGGTCTACTTCTACTGGCAGTAGTACTCTATCTAGCACTCTGAAATTTTTCTTCTTTAACTTTCTCCGGACAGTCTCTGATAAAATGCTCATGAGAACCACACCTGAAACAAGCTCGCTCGTTTCCCCAACACTCACCAAAATGTTGCCTACCACATTGCTAACATTCGGGCTTTCTAGACCGCACATTACCCACACTTGCCACTGAAGTAGCTTGAGCTTTAGACCCCGAATATGCCTTACCACGATCTCTGTGTGAATCCCCAGATGAAACTGTCATTCGAGGGTTTGTCTCTTTAGACCTCTTTGATTGAGATTGAAATGACTTGCTTATCTGTCTCTTTCTAGCATCTCGGGCCTCAATAGCACTTTTTTTCTTTCTTTGTTCAATTCTTCGGCTTTAAGAGCTCGGTCAACCAATACTAAAAATTCTTTCAGCTCCATTCCCACAAGCACTTTAATGTCCTCATTAAGACCATCCTCAAATCTTTTGCACATAATAGCCTCAGTGGACACACATTCCTGGGCATACTTGCTGAGTCTAACAAGTTCGCGTTCATACTCTGCCACAGACATCTTGCCCTGCTTCAATTCAAGGAACTCCTTCTGTTTTTGATCAATAAATCGTTGACTTATGTATTTCTTTACGAATTCTTCTGGAAGAAATCCCAAGTAACCCTTTCTTTTGGCACCACTGCTACCAAAGTCTTCCACCAATGGTAGGCCGAATCTCTCAAAAGTGATACAACACACTTTAAACACTCCTCAGGTGTACATGAGAGTTTATCAAATACACGGGTAGAATTTTTAAGCCAGAACTCCGCTTTCTCGGGATCATCATCGATTTTTGCTCTAAACTCTTTGGCCCCTTGTTTTGAATCTTGTCGGCCAGGAGGTTTGTTCATTCTTACCAAATATATGCCTTGGAGCATGACTACAAGAACTATCTCGAGGTATGGGAGGGGTGGAGGAGGTTGAGCATTTGGGTTCGCTCGAATAAACTCAGTATACCAATTGTTCATCATTTGGAGAAAGGCATCCCGAGCCTCATCTCCCTGTCTCAATGTTTTAGGTCTACTTTCTCTGTAGCGATCATTTGCTTGCAGAGGCCAGCGCATTACTAGCAGCATCATCAGTCGCAGTTTCGTCAGGATCCATTACTATATTAAAACAAAACACAATTTAGAATGATCAAGAGTTACCACACTATCACAATATATTTATGGCATGTATAGCTAGACTTTTACACACACTATATTAGTCAGAAGCCCGGCTAAACCATAGCTCGATACCACTAAATGTAACACCTCTTACCCATACTCGACCACGGAATATAAGTGCAGGTATTACGAATCATAATACATACCATTAAATAAAAGCAGAGACAAAAATATGGCATCCAATTAGATCATGAATCATTATAACATATGCCTTTAACAATATTAGCCAATTTCAATGGCTTTGTATAAAATAATCATCAAAATCTTTGTAACTAATATTTTATACCTAGGCAATTATGACACGTAACAAAATAACTAAGCCTACTATACATGCCATAATTCAAAATGTTTAGTTCAAATACAAAAAAGTATTGACAGTGCGGGCAGATCTTCAACGATCTCTAACTCCTGTGCTAGCTGGATGACACTATGAAACAAAAGCGAGAAAAGAAAGTAAGCTTATAGCTTAGTAAGTAAGTATATAAATAATGAATAAGGAATCTAATATGTTCACAAAATAACTCAACCATATCTATTTTTAATTTCATTATTTACTCCAATTTGATCAAGCTGTCCCTCTTGCATCATGTTCACTGAATAAATCATAACTCGAGTTACGGAACTAAATATTCAAATCCGTAAATTTTTCCTGAAACTAGACTCATATTACTTCTTCAAAATTTTTTCTAGAATTTTTGGTTCATCTAATTAGTATAGTTTATTAGTTAAAGTTTCCCCTGTTATACAGCTCGACTGATCTGACCTCTGTTTACTTCGAATTGGTTTTCTCCCTATACAAAAGTAAAATAGCCATGAAATTTATTTCATTTAAAACTAGACTCAAATAAGGAATCTAGGAATATAAATTATATTTCTTAATTAGTTTTGTAAAATTTTTAATGATTTTTCAAAGTCAGAACAGGGGATCACGTAGTCATTTTGAACAAGTCTCACAAAAATATAAATATCTCAAATTATAGGATTCCTTTACTTGATCTGTTTCTTTTACATGAAAATAGACTCATTAAGCTTTAATTTCATATATTATTGAGCCTCTAAATAAATTCTTACTATTTTTGGTGATTTTTTAAATTCACATCATTGCAACTGTCCAAAATAGTATTATTGCTAATTCACTCTTTCACACTTTCTTTGTATTAACCTCATTTTAACATGCATATCACAATTCATTTTCACCAGATTTCATACATTACAAATATAGGTCTATGATTACAATGTCACCATAAAATCATCCTATTGAACACTTCGGATCAATCCTCGATACTTGGTGGTTTCAGCACATAGCTCCACCCATCATATTTCACATAGTTCGGCTCTCTTGTACACATGGTGAACACTTTGTACTACCCATGTGACCTAGCCAGTTTATCTCGTAGCTCTCTTGTCTACATGGTGTCCTTCACTTGGAACCACACACGCGACCGAGCTATATTTATCCTCTCCCGTAGCTCTCTTGTCTACATGGTATACATCCCGTGTCACACATGTGACCTAGCTACCACATAGTATCTCGTAGCTCTCTTGTACACATGATGTGCACTCAGCACCATACATGTGACCTAGCTACGTACCATCGTATTATCAATCTTTCCAGAAGGTTCAACTGGATTTTCTCTCTATTACTTATTTCCATTCTTTCAATAGTCGATTATGATTCAAAATCAGCTAAACTATATATAATATGCTGAAATATAAAATGTAAATAAAGATAATGTATTATTTACACACAAACTTACCTCGGTGCAAAATATGAAAAATTTGCAATTTAGTCCAAAATCTTTTCCTTCCCCCATTCGAGGTCGATTCCATGCCTTTCTCGATCTATAGCAATACATTTAGCTCATTTAACACTCATACAATCTATTTCAATCCAAAAATCATATTATGGAAAAATTACGTTTTTGCCCCCTAACTTATACAAAATTATGATTTTGCCCCTAGGCTCGGAAATTTAATTTCAGCCCTTATTGTTATGTTTTATGACATGCTGATCATTTTTCCCTTCTATGGTAACATCAAATTCTCACTCTAACACATAGTTATGAATAATAGGTATTTTTACCAATTATGCCGCTTTGCTCGTTTTCGCTAAAAATCGCTTAGAAAAGATCATTCTCCTAACTTTAAACATTTATATTCTACCATAAAACTTCAAAATACATGCATATTATTCAATGGTAAATTTTTAAACATAAACCCTAACTCGAAATAATGGTAGAAATAGGCAAACTGAGCTATGAGGATTTTAAAAATGTAAAGAACATTAAAAACAGGGCTTGAATGCACTTACTATTGAGCTTGAAAACTTGGAAAAAACCCTAGCTATGGTGAACATACAAGGTTCGGCCAAGGAAGAAGATGGATGGAAAAAATTTTGGCTTAATTTTCCCATTTTATTTCTTTTAATTACCAAATGACAAAAATACCCTTAAGGCCTTTCTTTAAAATTTTGTCCTATTCATGCCCATTTTTGTCCATATAAAGTATAATGGTCTAATTTCCATATAAAGACCTCTACTTAAAACCCCCATTTCAATCAAGTACCTCATGAACTAGAACACACATTTTTCACCTATTTCAATTTAGTCCTAAACATCAAATTAAACACCTAGTCATAAAATTTTCAACCTCGGATTCGTGGTTTCGAAACCACTGTTCCGTTTTGGCCCTAAATTGGGCTGTTACAAACACTACAGTAGCCAGTTCTAATTAATGAGTCAATAATTCGTTTCATGAGGTTTTAACTGCCTCGAAGCATAAGCCACAACCTTTCCCTCTTGCATAAGCACACATCCCAAGCCGTTTAAAGAGGCATCACTATACACCACAAATTCTTTACCTGACTCGGGTTGTACCAACACTGGTGCTTTAGTTAGTAACTTTTTCAATTTTTCAAAACTCTTTTGACATTCTTCCGTCCACTCGAATTTAACATCCTTTTGGAGCAGTCTAGTCATAGGAGTAGCAATCATAGAAAATCCATTCACAAATCGTCGATAATAACTAGCTAGACCCAAGAAACTTCTAACCTCAGTCACATTCTTCGGCGGTTTCCAATCAACAATAGCCAAAATTTTACTAGGATCAACCCGTATACCATCACCCGAAACAATATGACCCAAGAATCTGACTTCTCGAAGCGAAAACTCACTTTTACTAAACTTGGCATACAACTGTTTATCTCTCAAGGTTTGTAAAACTATTCTCAAGTGCTCAGCATGCTCTGTCTCATCCTTCGAATAGATCAAGATATCATCAATAAATACCACAACAAACTTGTCCAAGTATGGCTGGAATATTCAATTCATCAAATCCATAAACACAGCAGGAGCATTTGTCAAACCAAATGGCATAACTAAAAATTCATAATGACCGTACCTTGTTCTAAAAGCAGTTTTAGACACATCTGACTCTTTTACTCGCAACTTGTAGTACCCAAACCTCAAATCAATCTTTAAGAACCATGTCGCTCCTTTCAACTGATCGAATAAATCATCAATTCTCGGCAATGGATACTTGTTCTTGACTGTCACCTTATTTAACTACCGATAGTCTACACACAATCTCATTGAACCATCCTTCTTTTTCACAAATAATATGAGAGCACCCCAAGGCGAAAAACTTGATCTCACAAAACCTTTATCAGTCAACTCTTGCAACTGTGACTTCAATTCTTTCAACTCTGTTGGTGCCATTCTATACGGAGCAATCGAGATTGGAGTTGTTCTCGGTATCAACTCAATACCAAATTCTACTTCTCTGACAGGAGGCAAACCCGGCAACTCTTTTGGAAATACATCCGCGAATTCACACACAATCGGCACTGATTTCACTTTCTTCTCAGATTCTTTTGTATTCAACACATACGCCAAATAAGATTCATAACCCTTTTTCAAATATCTCTGAGCCGACATCGAAGTAATCACACTAGGTAATGCCTCTGATTCGTCCAGTTCAACCCGTAAAGTTTTACCATTTTCACATTTCAATTTAATAACTTTCTATCTACAATTCACTATAGCATCTGCAATGTTAACCAATCCATACCAAAAATGACATCAAATTCATCAAATGGCAACAACATCAAGTCGGCCGGAAAATAATGACCCCTAATCATCGAAGGACATTTCTTGCATACTTTATCAACTATGACAAATTTGCCTAATGGGTTAGACACTTTAACCATAAATTCCGTAGACTCAACAGGTATGTTCATATTAGACACCAATTTCATGCACACATGCGAATGAGTAGAACCAGAGTCGATCAAAGCAATAACATTAACATCATAAAGAGAGAAAGTATCGGTAATCACGTCGGGAGATGAAGCATCTTCACACGCCCTTATGGCATAAGCTCTAGCCGGAGCTCTAGCTTCAGATTTCGGCTCTGATTTTCTGACTACATTCTTGCTGCCTACCTCATTCCCAACATTTCTCGAAAATCTTCCTCTCGAAAGAGTACCACTTGGCTTTGCACTTTGAAATTTTTCTTTCTCGATCCTCTTTGGACAATCTCTAATAAAATGATTCGGAGACCCACACTGGTAACATTCATTAGTTCTACAAGGACCAAAGTGCCTTCTACCACATCGTTGACACTCGGGACTAGCAATTCTCGAATTTCCTACACTAGCCACTGAAGTAGTTCGAGATCTGGAACCCACATTTTTCTTCTTACGATCCCCATATGAATGTCCCGCTGATGCTTGAGAACGAGAATACATATCCCTAGACTTTCTAGTCTGTGGTGGGAGTGTACTACTCATCGGTCTTTTCTTCCAATTTCTTGTCTCAGCCTCTATCTTTTTCTTCTTTTTTAATTAGTTCTTCAGCCTTGCAAGCCCGGTCAACAAGTACCACAAATTCTTTCAACTCAAGAATACCCACAAATACCTTGATATCTTCATTAAGTCCATCTTCAAATCGTCTGCACATTTTAGCTTCTGAAGGAATATATTCTCGAGCATACTTGCTCAATCGAACGAATTCTCTTTCATACTCGGTAACTGTCATGTTGCCTTGCTTCAATTCGAGAAACTCTTTACGCTTCTGGTCTACAAATCTTTCACTAATATATTTCTTCCGAAATTCTTCTTGAAAGAATTCCCAAGTCACCTTCTCTTTTGGCACCACTGAAATTAATGTTTTCCACCAATGATAAGCCGAATCCCTCAGCAATGATATAGCACACTTCAAGCACTCTTCAGGTGTACAAGATAACTCATCAAATACTCGAATAGAATTTTTGATGACCTATATAAGGGACTCTATAATGATATATGACTATGATTGTGAATGATGTATATGAATTGTTCGTAAAATGTTCTGATTTGCTCGGTAATGCCTTTAACCCTTTCAGCGACGGATACGGGTTAGGGGTGTTACATGATGCGTGATGCCTTTCGATTCTTTCCACTACACTTGACATCTATTGATGTTGCTATAGCCTGTTGAGGGATTCAATGCCCTTCAGCCTAGCTAGCTTAGTCGGTCACCTTTGTCGCACAACTACGCATGATGCCCAGTTGTTGCGCATGATCTACCACAATTCGTTATGGCAAATTGAGCTCTTTTTTACACTTAATAAGCTTGTATTCAAGTAATTTGTTATCTTTTTAGTTCATTTCATGTTTTTGTAAGCTTATTGTTTAATTCAATAAAAATGAGCAATTTAGTGTGTTTTATGACCTGTTAGGCCAATTTGGGCCTAAGGGAATACTAATGTGTTGATTGAGTGTACATGACATTGGTTTAGGCCAATAAGTCCATGGATTGCCTAGGATGTCACAATACTTAACTTGGATGTCATAACACCAAACTTCGAAATTCAAAGGGGGCATACTTCCATTGATGTTGGGACAACATATCCTTGATATGGCGACATCCAACTTCGAACTTATCAAAGAAGCATTCTACCATCCAATTGTTGGATTTGGTCCTTAAGTGTAGTATTTTCGTCTATGTACACTTGTAATTTTTTCATATAGGTAATTTTTTCATATAGATTGGTTAATAAAATAATTCCTAGATTACATTAATATACTTTGTAATACCCCTAACCCCTATCCATCGCCAGAACAGGGTCACGGAGCATTACCTAAGTTTACAGATCAATTACAGAAAATGTCATATAATTTATTATTCATATAAGAAATCAATCATATTGTCCCTTAATGGGTCATTGAGGCCCAAAATACATGTTAGAATCAAATCGGGACTAAACCAAAAACTCATAGAATTTTTCGCGAAATTTTAAAATTTTTCTAAGGTGCAGGGGACACACGCCTATGTGGCCAGGCCGTGTGGCTCACACGGCCATGGCCAAGTGACACGCCATTGTCTTAAGCCGTGTGGGCATTCAATGTGAGGCACATGGCCGTGTCCCAGCCCGTTTCAAATTAGGGTAGCTATTGAATTGGGTCATAAGATCAAGTCACACGCCCGTGTGCTAGGCCGTATGAGCATACTGATTTGCATTAATTAAGTGCAGGGTTCACACGGCCAAGTCACACGCCCGTATGCTAGGTCGTGTGTCACACACGGCTGAGACGCACGTCCGTGTCTCTGCTCATGTGAAATTTCCTGAGCATTCTGTTTTTCAATTTTAAGGATGTAGGGGACACATGGCCAAACCATATGCCTATGAGCATGACCGTGTGTCACACACGGTTGAGACACATGCCCGTGTATCTATCCGTGTGGATGAAAATAGCCATTTTCATGGCCACTTTTCACACCCATTTGGTCTTCCACCTACAACCACATTTAAGCACATTCACCAACCAATTTAAGACATTTAAACCAAGCCAAAGCCAAATTCTTATGCATGATATATCATGACATTGATTCAAATATCCAACTTACTTAATTGAACATATTCTTACTTAAGCATGTTTAAACCTATAATACCAATCATGTATACTTACATATCAAACTGTATAATCTCATACATATACATTAACCATACTATCACTAGCCATTCCAATGGCTAGTTACAACCAAAAGATTTTATCATTTGATCTAACTTAGCCTAAACATGCCATTATACCAAAAGTAGTTTTACTAATTATACCAATTGAGTTGAAGGATAGTGTGATCTTGCTCCGACCAGCTCCAACCTTTACGAGCTTCTGCATACTATAAAATAGAGGAAATAAACAGAGTAAGCATTTAATGCTTAGTAAGTTCGTATAATAGGAACTTAACTTACCAAATCATATTCATTTAAAGTAAGCATACAAATAATATGCATCCAAAGCAAATTGGTCAATTGCCTAATCACATTCACTCAATCAAGCAAGTTAGTCATGAATTTCAAGTATATTTTTTAAGTAATAAAGATGAGCTCATTGTATAAACATTTCCATATATTTTCAAGTAGATATAATTATTAATTTATTCAGACCTTAACTTATCTTATATCGAAAACTTTACTATTGAACTTTATGAAATATCGGTGGATTTCGTGTAGTACACAGGAAGTGTATAAATCGGTAATCTGTCAATTCATATTTAAGAGTACTCATGAGAACACTTAAATAGGGAGTACTCTCTCAAGCCATATAATGAGAAGCTCATGTAAGCCATGTAATGGGACGCTTATCCAGGCTATAATAGGAAACTCATGGGAGTTTAGAATAGGAAGCTCATGTGAGCCTATAACGGGTAACTTCGAAGAGCCATTAATTGGAAAGCTCCAGATAGCCATATATCAGGAAGTGCAAGCGAGCTAATATCAGAAGCTCACAAAGAGCCTTTAATCGGGAAGCTCACGAAGAGCAATATATCGTGATGCTCATAAGAGCTTAGGTGTGTCTACAACACATGCAGAATCACAACCAATCGGGATGCTCCGAAGAGCTATAACAAGAAGCTTGCAAGAACCAAATAACGAGAAGCTCGAGAGGGCTAATAAGGAATGCTCTTTTGAGCTATGGTGTGTTTGTAACATATGCAAGACCACAACCAATACAGGAAACTTGTATCCATCGATTTTCATTTGTTCAAACGAAATTTAACACTTATCAGACATTATCGAATATTCAATCAATTTCATATACATGAAAATTACACAATTCATATATATAATATTTAATTTAAACATATAAATGTATACAATTTAGTTACACGAACTTACCTCGATACTTGTTCGTCTATGATAATCTACTAATCCGAAACTTTTTCTTTTCCTCAATCTAACTCCTTATTTGGTCTTTTTGGATCTATATAAATGAATTTAATCATCAGTTTATTACATTTCACATTCAAATCAATCCAATTCACATCTTATGCAAAAGTACCATTTTGCCCCTATACTTTTTATTAATTCCAATTTCGTCCCTAGGCTCAGAAAATGAAATTCACGCAATTTAATCCTTATTCCA
The DNA here is from genome assembly GCA_025698465.1 of Gossypium longicalyx. Lineage (NCBI taxonomy): Eukaryota > Viridiplantae > Streptophyta > Magnoliopsida > Malvales > Malvaceae > Gossypium > Gossypium longicalyx. Next base: position 10,114,419 of record CM047001.1, on the reverse strand, counting down.
AGCCTAGCAAAATTTTCATATAACAATAAAAGTCCATATAGTTCACAAAAATAAGAAAATTTCCATGATTTTTACATCTTTACAATTTAGTCCTTAAGTCACAATTTCATCAAAATTCACTTTACAAAAGTTGTTTATCTATCAACAACCTTTCATTTTCTACCATAAATTTTAAAAATTTAGCATACACATCCAGGGTAAAATTTTAATACTTTGATAACTTTGCAAATTAATCCCCAAAATAGATAGATTAGGTTATTACGATTCCGAAAATGTAAAAACTACTAAAAACGGGACATGATTACTTGCCCAATTAAGCTTTCTTGAAATTCTCTCTCTTAGCTAGGGTTTCCATAGAAAAATTTTGGGGATGAAGATGAAATAAGATGATATTAGCTTATTTCCATCTTTAATTAATTCAATTTCCAATTTAGTCCTTTTCTTTTTCTAATTTTCCATGGATGAATCATCATAAATATCTACTAACTCCATTTAATGGTCTAATTGCCATATAAAGACCTCAAATTTTGAATTCCATAGCTATTTCATTCTTATAACTACTAGAACTCAACTTTTGCATTTTATGCAATTTGGTCCTTTCCACAATTAAGCATGTAATTGGTAAAAATTTTCTTAACGAAATTTTCATATGTTATTCCTATCATAATGCAGACCATGCAATAATATTAAAATAAATTTTTTTTCTAACTCTGACTTGTAGACCCGAAACTACTATTCCAATTTCACTAAAAACGGGTTGTTACTTACTTTGTATAATGTCCTCATGTGGTTTTTGCATACAAAGCAAAATATGAGAAAATATTGGCTCACTGGTTGGATCGTAATACAGAAAGACAACTTATATTAGTAGACAAACCTAAACATGTCCTTAATCTAATAAAAAATGAGCAAACCAATTGAAAGACTAATATGTCATCTACCAAGTCAAATTGGGGAAATGCCTTATCTTGGGCACTGAAGCGGATAACTCCCAGAAGATAGAGATATAGATATAACTAAATGGATTGATAGTACATCAAAATGGATCCAAGAAGAACTTATCCTATATCTGTTTATAGATTCATTCACTTGTGATGATCAAAGTGTGGTGTACCTTAATCAAAAGTTGGTACGTTAGGTATACGACTTCTGTAATATGGAGCATCATTCACAATAGTGGAATTCATAACCCGAGATATGGGTAAATGATATTCTCTCATTGGCATTACATGGTTGATGAAAAGTACATGTTGCCATGGGCCGTTCTTCTTTGTGATTAATGACTTTATTACTATTTGATAGTAATTGAATTTTCATTAAGGAAGATGTAATGGTTACTATGTGATAAAATAGAATCATATTGGGAGAATGAATTTATCTTAAAGAGATTCTGAATATCCTATGAGGGTAACACACTTATGAAAATGTTATTGGAGGAGCACTGATTGAGTTGATTTCAAAATGGTATGTCATTGGGGAGAGCTCAGTCACGACACTATAGTGGAATGACTTTGTGACAAAATGAGTCTATGATTAATAGGAAAAAAATTGAAACTTAATTATAAATCATCTTTGCTCTAATCATATATGTCTAATCAGTCCCTCTACTAGCTTGTTGAAGCCAAAAATGAATTGCATGTTGGATTAAATGAACAGAAATGGATAGAAATGGGAAACATGGAGAAATAGGAAACATTTGGAAATGAATGTGGTTTTCTCAAAAACTGAAAAGGACTTGGAAATGAATTTATGGTTTTCGAATTAAATGAAGTTCAAAAATGAAATTAAATTATTTATCATAATGAATCTATTGAATGTAGAAATATAAAATATATTTTCTCATAGATTCTTTTATGCTAAGATTATCATGATTTTAACAGAATTAAAATTGGGTTGAGAAAATTATTTAATTGGGAAGTTATTTTTTAAAAATTAATTTAAGATATTTATTCGGGACATAGAAAAACAAATGTATGGTTGGATCAAATTATAAAGTATTGGGTTAAAAATCTAGGAAATACTTGTAATTGGACCCGATATGGGAGAGACCCAAAAGCCTCTCATGTTTAAAGAGAGGGACGACAAACCCTAATTTGTTTAACTAGGGTTACCACCTGACCTACTCCTAGTTAGATTAAGAGTTCGTTTTTCTATTGAAATAGAGTTTTACAATTGAACAAGAGTTTCATCTCTTCTCCCTATAAATAGATAGCACTGGAAAGGCAAAATATAAGAGTTTTTAAATATGGTTATTCTGCCCAAAAATAGTGAGAGTTTCATTCTCTAAGTATTAATTTTATTTTCAGAATAAGAATTCTACCGGTTTCTATTGAGAGAGATTTTACTTTCACACTAAAAGTAAAGAAAAATATTTCTAGTTCTGTGCTTGATTCAAATTGTTTGAGCCCACACTCGAAGCATTTCTTGGAAGAGAATAGAAGAGAAAATATTTTGGTTGAAAGTCAGGAATGATAAGGATCCATCGTTCGAGCCCACCAAATCTGTGTGGAGATAGTTTCCATATTTAAGTGTTGGTAGTTTATTGAACCATTGTAACATCTCGAATTAGGGTCTAGTCAGAACAATGGTTTTGAGACCAAAAATCCAAAATAGAAATAATTATTTTATGATTATGTGATGATCCATGACATGGTTGCATGTTTGTGTGAAATTTTCATGAAGAAATTCTATGCTTAAGGTGTCCAATTTGACTTTAAGGACTAAATTGAATAAGTTGTAAAACTTGTGTTCTAGGAGTACAAGCATGAAATTGCATTGGATTATTAATTAGAGGACTTTAAATAGCAATTTAACCAAGTTCTAAAGTTTTGGACAAAAATAGGCATGAATAGGAAGAATTTGAAAGAAAGGCCTTAAAGGCATTTTGTCTTTTGGTCAATAAAAGAATGAAAAGGGAAAAGAAAGCAAAATTTGTCCTTCTTCTTCTTGCTTGTTCCAAAATTCCAAGGGTCACCATAGCTAGGGTTTGTTCATCTTTCAAGCTCAAAAGTAAGTGCATCCTAGTCCTGTTTTTAATGTTCTTTACATTTTTGAAGTTGTCATCAACCGATCTAGCTATTTCTACCATTATTTTGAGCTAGGGTTTATGTATGAAATTTGACATATGTGTGACATGGTTGTATTTTGATGTTTAATGGAGGAATATGAATGTTTGATGTATGATAAACATCTTTTAATAAGTGATTTTTAGTGAAACCACCTAAAAGGACTTGTTTGTAAAAGGTGTAAAATGAGTAGTAGAAATGTGTAATAAAGGAAAATGTGGGCTGATATGAACATGGTGTAGGTTTGGCTAGGCTTGGGTAACCAAGAAAATGCAAGCATTTCATTTTACGAGCCTAGGGACTAAAGTGTAAATAAGTGAAAAGTTAGGGATAAAAGGTAATTTTAGTAAAGTAAGTGTTATGGGTCGATATGAATAATGTATGTATTAAACAAGTTAAATTTGGCCTTATAGATTAAGAAAAACATGATTCGGGTCTTGATCGGGGAAAAACAAGATTTACGAGGATTAAATTTGGTTTCTATCATTTTGTAACGAGGTAAGTTCATGTGTAAATAATGCAATGTTGTATCATGTTTTAGTGCTTTATTAATGTATGAATTTTCATGTTTAATTGTTGTAAAGAGTGTATGAATTATGTTGTGGTCAATGAGAATGACTTGTGAACGAGTTCGACGAAGATGTATCATCGAAGAATCCCGTTTGAATCTTAGGAATAGTTTAGGATACAAGTGACATGTCACTAGGAACTATGTGATCTGAACTCATTGAGTTGTGATCTAAGTTCATGATATATGTGACATCTGAGCTCATTGAGTTGTGGTTTGAGTTCATGATGTATGTGACACATGTTTTGGCATTCCGGGTATCAGTCTCGTATATGCTATTAATGGTGAGGTAGTTCGGCATGTGTTGCGGATACCTGACAGTATGTATGAGTAGACCCGTGAGTAGCTCGAAAGCGAGCAACATGTGATCTGAGATATGAAGTAACATTGACTACATATGGGGCACTTAGGTTCAAGATTCCGATGTATCTGATAGTATTCCGAGGGTTCAACGGGTAGTTCAAGAGAAGCTCAATAAGTAATCTTAATGATTGCATCAAGACAAGAAAGTAAGTTATTACGTACAACTGGGCATAGGTATGTACATCGAACTCATGTGAATGACATGAAATATGACGAGTTTGTGGTAAGAACATGTGTATATATATATGAAGGATAAGTTTATGAGATTTGATAAAATACAAGATTATATTCGTTATGTTAAATGTATGATTAATGCTTGTTTAAGTTGCATACTATTTGCATGTGAACTTACTAAGCTTTAAAGCTTACCCCATTCCTTTCTTTTCCTTATAGTGTTGCCAAGCAAGCTCAGGGATTGAAGGACGTCAGAGTTTTCGATCACACTATCAATTGAATATTGGGTATAGTTAGTCTCATCATTTTGAGTATGGCATGTATAGGGACTTGGTCTTTTTGTTATGTGTCATATTGATTAGCCAAATGTGTTGGCTCATAATGGTATTATGACTATTTTGTATATGGCCATGAGAGGCGGCTCATATTGATTATTTAGGTTGTAACCTTAATTATTGATGCATGCATGCAAATGTGCTCATGCTTTAATATGGTTATAGTTGCTTATGGTTAATGAGTGTGATGGATGGCATGTATGTTTGGTGTATGGGATATGATTAATGTGTATGCAATAAATTTGGTGCAAATGTATAACTTGAAAATAGGTTAGCAAAGATGATAGACAAATATGAAATTTGTGTGGACTGCCATATGAAAGCATGGTAGTTCGACTAGGTGATATGTTGACATTACCAAGTCATAATTTAACCATGAATGTGACCGCTTGAGTGATGAAATATGCCATGTTGCATGTTACAGAGTGGAATTGAGTATGTGAGTGTTTAATGGTGGCAAATGGCTTGGAAAATAGCTTAGAAATTGTCCATACGGTTACACACACGGGCATGTGTCTAGGCCGTGTGTGACACACGGTCTGCCCCATGGGCGTGTGATCCGATCGTGTGTCCCCTGCACCCTAACCATGCAAAACAGAATGCCTAGTAGTAAACACACGGGCAGAGGCACGGCCGTGTGTCTCAGCCGTGTGAAGGACATGGCTTTAGAACATGGGCGTGTGCCCAAGCCGTGTGAAGTTTACACTTAATTTTTGGAATTTAATTCACCACACGGCCTAAGCACATGGGCGTGTGACTTGGCCGTTTGACCTTATTTTCTTATTGTTGTCATAGTCAGAGAGTTACACGGGCTAAGGACACGGGTATGTCCCAAGTCATACGGGCGTGTGCGACCACACGGCCTACCCACACGGGCATGTGACTCTTCAAAATAAAAAAATTTTCTAAGTTATCCCGAGGTCTTGAAAGTTCTCGGATTAGTCCCGAACTACTTCCGATGTATGTTTTGGGCCTTGTAGGCCCTTATAAGGGACAAGTCGCATGTGATTGAAAAGTTTTAAATTTGGATGAAATTTTACGGCTCGATTTTGTATGTTATTTACATTTAATTCAGGTAATGCCTAGAACCCTATTCCGACGTTGGATATGGGTAAGGGGTGTTACATTTAGTGGTATTAGAGCTACGATTTGGTTAGTTTTCAAACTAACATAACATGTGTACGAGTCTAGCTATACATGGCATACATATATTATTATAGTGTGACGACTCCTGATGATTTAAAAATGTGTTTTCATATAGTGAATGGATCCTGATAAAGCAGTGGTGGATGATGTTGAAAGTAATGTACCTATTCCCACTGAAGGAGCAGTGCCATCTGATAGTAGACCTACAACTATTAGTAAAGGAGAAGGAGGCAGAGAAAACCTTCTCCATATGATGGATGCCTGGTACACGGAGTTCATTCGAATGAACTCAAACGCTTAACCTCCTCCATCCCCTCTGAATCCCCAACCTGTACCTTAAGTGCCTCAAGGTATGGATTTTATGAGATTTCATAGAACCCAGTTGATAAAATTTGAAAGCAAGGAGCTGAGGAATTCAGGGCCAATGCTGATGATGATCCCGATAAGGCAGAATTTTGGCTTGAGAATTCTATTCGAGAATTCGAGGAACTGTCGTACACACCTGAGGAATGTTTGAAGTGCTATTTCATTTTTGAGAGATGCAACATATCATTGGTGGAAGACATTAATTTTGATGACTCCGAAAGAAAGGGTCACATGGGAATTCTTTCAAGAGGAGTTTCAAAAGAAATACATTAGTGAGTGATTCATCGATCAAAAGCGTAAGGAATTTCTTGATTTGAAACAAGGCCTCATGTCAGTCACTGAGTAGGAAAGAGAGTTTGTTCAGCTTAGTAAGTATGCTCAAGAGTGTGTATCCTCCGAGGCTAAAATGTGTAAAAGGTTTGAACACAGACTTAATGAGGATATTAGAGTGTTAGTGGGTATTCTTGAGTTGAAAGAGTTTGTTGTGCTTGTTGATCGGGCTTGTAAAGCTTAGGAACTGACCAAAGAAAAGAGAAAAGCCAAGGCTAAGACTAGAGATATCAGGAAGAGGCTGATGAGCAAGTCACTTCCATCTCAGTCTAAGAAATCCAGAGATATGTACTCTCATTCTCATGTTTCGGCTGGGCATACATACAAAAATCGTAAAAAGAAAAATTCGGGTTTTAGATCTCAGGCTACATCTGTGGCTAGTGTGGGTAATGATAGAGCTCCTAGACCCGAGTGCCAACAATGTGGTAGTGGTCATTTTGGTAAGTGTAGGGTGAGCGATGGATCTTGTTTCCGATGTGGTTCTCAAGGCCACTATATCAAGGACTATCCTGAGATGGTCGAGAAAGAAATATTTTAGAGTACAAGGCCGGGTAGTACGGCTACAAAGGGAAGACCTTCAAGAAATGCTGGTAATGGGGCTAGTAGTAAAAATGTAACATGGGATACAATGGTGAGATCCGAAGCTAGAGCTCCGGCTAGAGCCTATACCATACGTGCTCGTGAAGATGCATCTTCTCCCGACGTGATTACGAGTACTTTTTCTTTCTATGACACTTCTGTTATTGCTTTGATTGACCCCGGTTCTACTCATTCATATGTGTGCATGAAATTGGTATCTAGCACGAATATGCCTGTTGAGTCTACAAAATTTATGATTAAAGTGTCAAACCCGTTAGGCAAGCATGTTTTAGTTGATAAGGTATGAAAGAAATATCCTTTGATGATTAGGGATCATTGTTTTCCGGCTGCCTTGCTGTTATTTTCGTTCGATGAATTTGATGTTATATTAGGCATGGATTGGTTGACACTTCATGACGCTATAGTAAATTGTAGACAAAAAGTTATTGAATTGAAATGTGAAAATGGTGAAATCCTCTTGGTTGAATTAGATGAGTCAGATAAGTTGCCAATTGTTATTTCTTCGATGTCTACTCAGAAATGTATGAGAAAAAGATGTGAGGCTTATTTGGCTTATATGTTGAATACAAAAGAGTCTGAATCAAAAATCGAATCAGTGCCTATTATATGTGAGTATCCGGATGTGTTCCCAGAAGAGTTGCCTGGATTACCTCCTGTTAGGGAAGTTGAGTTTGGTATTAAGTTAGTCCCTGGTACAGCACCTATCTCAATTGCTCCATATAGAATGGAGCCCCGACTGAATTGAAAGAACTGAAGTCACAGTTGCAAGAATTGACCGACAAGGGTTTTGTGAGACTGAGCTTTTCGCCATGGGGTGCTCCGGTATTATTCGTGAAAAATAAAAATAGATCTATGAGGTTATGTATAGATTACCGACCGCTCAATAAGGTAACGATTAAGAATAAGTATCCTTTGCCAAGGATTGATGACTTGTTTGACCAGTTGAAGGGACCAACATGGTTTTCCAAACTAGACTTGAGGCCCGGTTACTACCAGTTGAGAGTGAAAGACTCGGATGTGCTGAAAACTGCTTTTCGGACGAGGTATGGTCATTATGAATTTCTTGTCATGCCTTTTGGTTTAACAAATGCTCCTGCTGCATTTATGGACTTGATGAACCGTATTTTCTGACCGTATTTGGATAAATTTGTGGTTGTTTTTATTGATGAGATATTGATATATTATCGTGATGAATCCGAGCATGCCGAACAGTTGAGAACTATTTTGCAAACCTTGAGAGACAAGCAGTTGTATTCTAAAATTAGTAAAAGCGAGTTTTGGCTTCAAGAAGTTAGATTCTGAGGCCACATTGTTTCGGGTGATGGTATTAGAGTTGACCCAAGTAAGATCTCAGCTATTGTTGAATGGAAACCGCCGAAGAATGTAACTGAGGTTAGAAGATTTCTAAGCTTGGCCGATTATTACGGACGATTTGTTAAAGGATTCTCCATGGTTGCTATTCTGATGATGCAGTTGTTACAGAAGAATGTCAAGCTCGAATGGATAGAAAGTGCCAACAAAGTTTTGAGAAATTAAAAGCATTGTTGACTGAGGCTTCGGTTTTGGTACAACCCAAGTCAGGTAAAGAATTTGTGATTTATAGTGATGCTTCCCTAAATGGTTTGGTGTAACAGCCTGATTTTGGGCCCAGTCAGAATAGTGGTTTTGGGATTACTAATCTGAGGTCGGAGAAATTATTTTCAATATTATTTTATGTGTTGTGGCATGATTATATGAAAGCATGAAAATTTTGGTGAATTAATTTTAGCGATTTCATGTTTAATTGTGAAAAAGGACTAAACTGCATAAAATGCAAAAGTCCTATTTTGATAGCTAAGGGTGTCAAATAGCTAGAGAACCAAAATTGGGGGTCTTTAAAGAGAAAATAGACCCTTAGAAGCTAATGGCCAGCCATAGGGGACAAGAAATTCAAATGGTCAAATGGGTTGGTGACTTAATGTATAATAAAATATTACCCTAGTGTCTAGCCATCATCTTTTTCATTTCTTCCTTTTCTTCCACCGAAATTTTCAGTAAAAATTAGGTTTTTGGGAGCTTGAAATTTCAGCAACTTGCAACCCTCACAAGTAAGTGATCTTGATGGTTTTTCTTGATGATTTTTACACTTTTAGAACCCTTGTAGCATGAGCTTTCAAATAAAGGGACTATTTTACAAAATGGTTGAAAGTCTAGGGTTTTACCATGAGAGTGTTCATGTTGTTTTCTAAAATTTTATGGAAGAAAATGAATGAATTTCTATCATTTTAGATCAAGAATTACAAAATCCGGGCCTAGACCAGGGAAAAGCAAAGCAAGTGGACTAAGCCGAACTAGTCGTCTACTTTTTATAAATCGAGGTAAGTTGTATGTTAATAATGCAACTATATCTTTATGATTTACAATTGAATTGATATGGCATAAATTGTTTTGATTTTGAATACGAGAATACATGCTGAGAAATTAACATAGTAGAGACTTTTGTTGAACATTTGGAATAAACTTGGATATTGGTACCTTGATATTGGGTGATTGTGTGCTAGTGTAAGACATGTCTGGGACATGCATCGGCTTCAATATGAGAGCCGGTGTAAGACATGTCTGGGACATGCATCGACCTCGAGATATTTAAGCCAGTGTAAGACATGTCTGGGACATGCATTGGGATTGAGACGAGAGCTAGTGTATGATATGTCTGGGACATGCATCAGCCTCGCGATAGACAAGCTAGTGTAAGACCTATCTGGGACATGGCGTCAGCTTGTTGTGTTTCAGTGTAAGACCTGTCTGGGACATGGCATCGGCCTTGATTTGTGAAAGGTAGTGTAAGACCATGTCTGGGACATGACATCGGCACCTTAACCCATGTTAGGTTTATTGAGTATCCGGTAGTATTCCAAATGGTTCAACAAAACATTTATGATTTATATTGAAATGAGAAAAGCTATGATCATGTCATGAGTGGTAGTGCAGTACCTAATTGAAATGTATGAGATATGGGCTCAATGTATGCAATAGGGGTTGTATTGGATGGTGATGAGTAAGTTGTACTTACGTTTATTTATGGTATTCATGAATAAGCTGTGAAAGGTTATGAGCATATTGCCTTATGATAAGTGGTTTTTGTTTATTTTCATGCAACTTACTAAGCTTTATGCTTACCCTACTTCCTTTCCATTTTCTTTAGTGCCGCCTAACTAGCTCAAGGATCATCGGACGTCAGAGGCATCGATCACACTATCATCCGAAGTACTTGGTATAGTTAGATCTATTTATTTTGATTATGGCATGTATAGGACCTTGACCTTAGAATTTTGGTGTCATTGTTAATTGGCCAAATGTGTTGGCTTATTTTAACATTTTGATTCATTTTGTATAAGGCCACGAGGGTGGTTAAAGTTAAAGGTTGTTATATGAATACAAGAAGTTATTTCATGAATGGGTAATTTGTGGTTGTTTTAGTAAGTATGAAATGTGTTAAGACCTTAGATGTGGTTGTTAGATTGGGGAATCATATTATGGTGATCCTTAGCATATTGGATGTTGTTATTTTGTATTTCAAGGTGGCAAAGGGCTTGGTAGATAGCCCTATATTGTCCACACGGGTAGGCACACGGGCGTGTGTCTAGGCTGTGTATGACACATGGCTAGCCCCATGAGAGTGTTATCTAGCCGTGTGTCCCCTGCATGTAAAAATTTCAAGTTAGAATGCATGGTAGTAAACACATGGGCAAAGACACGGCCGTGTGTCTTAGCCGTGTGGAGAACACGGCTTATGACCATGGGCGTGTGCCTTGGCCGTGTGCCTTAAATTGGATGCTGACATCAAAAACAGAATGTCAAGGTTTTTAGACACGGGTTAGGACACGGGCGTGTCATGGCCATATGAGGGACACGAGCATGTCATGGCCATGTGAGGGATACGGACCATGGACACAGGTATGTGACAGGCCGTGTGAAAACCCCTGTAGGTTCAAATTTAGAATTTAATTCACACGGGTTTGGGACATGGGCGTGCCTCTAGATACTTAGGCCATTAGCACGGCCATGTTGTAATGATCACACGGGTGTGTTGCCCTTCCACGCGAGTGTGTGTCTTGTTTCAAAGGTTATTTTTATTGAGTCGGTTTAAGGACTCGAGTTGGTTTTGAATGGTTTTTTATGAGAGTTTGAGGTCTCGTAGGCTGACACTAAGGAGTTTAGGCAAAGTTTGAAAAAGTTTTATGTTTTAACAAGCTCGTATAATCCGACTTGTGCGTATATGTGTAATTTTATGAATGGTAATGCCTCATACTTGGTGTCAGTGTCGTACCCGAGTTAGGGCTGTTGCATTTGGGATGTGTACTCATGCAATAGGGTAAAGTCGTAGCTTATGCCTCAAGACAGTTGAAGCTTCACGAGAAGAACTATCCAACACATGACTTAGAGTTAGCTGCCTTAGTGTTTGCTTTAAAGATTTGACGACATTATTTATTTGGTGAGAAATGCCATGTTTACACCGATCATAAAAGTCTTAAGTACTTGATGACTCAAAAGGATTTGAACTTGCAGCAACGAAGATGGTTGGAACTGTTAAAATATTATGAACTGGTGATTGATTACCATCCGGTTAAGGCAAATATGGTCGCGACGCTTTGAATAGGAAGTCATTGTTCCTTGAGGGCTATGAATACATGGCTGACTTGGTCCAATGATGGTTCAATTCTAGCTGAGTTGAGAGCTAGACCGACTTTTCTTCAATAGATTTGTGATGCATAGAAAGTTGATAAAAAGTCGCAAACTAAGAGAATTCAGTGTGAGTCCAGCAGTGAACCAGATTTTTTGAGTGACTCCGATGGTTGTTTGAGATTCCATGGTAGGATTTGCGTTCTGAAGGACACTGAATTGGTTTAGAATATTTTACATGAGGCACACAATGGGTGTTTATCAGTTCACCCGGGCAGTACAAAAATGTATAATGACTTGAAGAAAATGTATTGGTGGAATGGTATGAAAAGAGACATCTCAGAATTTGTATCGAAATACTTAGTTTGTCAACAAGTAAAGGATGGATACCAAGTACCTTCATATTTACTTCAACCCATCATGGTTCCCGAGTGGAAATGGGATCAGATTACTATGAATTTTGTGACATGTTTGCCTTTAACTCCGAGAAAGAAATATGCCATATGGGTTAGTGTCGATAGACTGACTAAATTGGCTCATTTTATTCTAGTGCATACCAATTACTCACTTGATAAGTTAGCTGAATTGTACATTGGTAAAATTGTTAGACTTTATGGAGTACCTATATTGATTGTATCAGATAGTGATCCAAGGTTCACTTCATGAGTTTGGAAAAAAGTTACAAGAATCTTTGGGTACAAAGCTGAATTTTAGCACTGTTTTTCATCTACAGACTGATGGTCAGTCTGAGCGAGTAATTCAGATCTTGGAAGACATGTTCTGATGTTGTGTATTCTAATTCCAAGGTAGTTGGGAAAAGTATCTACCGCTATTGGAGTTTTCCTACAACAATAGTTATCAGTCGAGTTTGAAAATGGTGCCTTATGAGGCATTGTACGGACGTAAGTGTCGAACTCCTTTGTATTGGACCGAGCTAAGAGAAAATCAGATTCACGGGGTTGATCTAGGCAAAGAAACCGACAATCTTATGGATTGAATACAAATATTGGTAATTGATTTGGCTTCAAATTCCTTGAAGCAATCTTTTGGATTGAATCGTGTTCTTCTGATAAGTTGCCATAAACTCCATATTTACTTCATATGTTTTTATTATATTGTATTACTCTTATGGAAATATTATTTTATTGGGATTGTATTAAATCTTCCATTGTAAGTAAGTCTCGAATCAATGTCTATATATTTGAGTGACTTGTCTAGATATGTAACACCCCTCACTCGTATTCAACACCAGAATAGGGTTGCGGAGCATTACTGAACATATTATACAATTACACATACATTTCACGTACATTTTCAAATTTCATATAATCATCAATCAATAACATTCATATTGTCCCTAACACAAGCCTACGAGGCTCAAAACATGCATTTGGGGTGGTTCATGACTAAACCGATAACTTTAGAAACTTGTCGAACACTTAGAAAAATTTTCCAAAAATAGGGGACACACGCCCGTGTGGCTCGGCCGTGTGTCTCACACGGCCAAAGACACGCCCGTGTCACAGGTCGTGTGGACATTCAAAATAGGATCACATGGCTGTGTTGTAGCTTGTGTCTGACCCCGTGTAACTCTTTGACTTGGGTCACACGGCCAACACACACGCCTGTGTGGCCAACTCGTTTGCCCTAAAAATGGCCACGCACACCCGTGTACCATGCCGTGTGCTAGGTCGTGCCAAACTTGTAGGGTATACTGACTTATGCCACACGACCAAGTCACACGCCCGTGTGTGAGGCTGTGTGGAGCATACTGACTTGTTTTCAATTTCAACACCAGGGGACACACGGTCGTGCAACCTAATCATGTGTCATACACAGCTGAGACATACGTCCGTTCTCTGCTCGTGTGGACATAAATAGGCTATTTACCAAGCCAGTTTGCCACCCAAACTTGCACAAACCTACACCAACCCAAATTGCACGATTCCAAGCATATGTAGGCATTCAAACCAACTAAATCAAAACTAATTCATGCTAACTCAATAACATTATCCATAATGCACACAAGTCACAAAATAGACCAATCCATTTATACCAAATTCACATATACATTTCAACTAATTAGACATTTTCAAACATGCATCATTATGCTCAAATTCACAAGCATACATCTTCTCAAATATTAACCATTTGACATCCATAATTCCTACTATCAATAAGCATCACAAAGCCAACCTCAATCACATAACATAGGCCATATGCACACATACATATACAACCAAACTAACCAAGTTAAGCCAACTCATATGACTATATATACAAACCAAACCTTAGACATTTACAAGCCAATTCAAATGGCTAAATTCATCATCCACTTATGGTAAAAATGAACAAAGTCCCTATACATGTCATATACTCAAAACAATTAAATTCAAAAGTACCAAAGTGATAGTAGGACAGTTGACGAAGTCCCCGACAATCCCCAAATCTGAGCTAGCTTTGAGATCACTATAAAACACAGTAAAATAAATAGAGTAAGCTTTATAACTTAGTAAGCTCGTATAAAATAAACTCAATTTGATTATAAATATACAATTCAACAAATTGAATAAATCAACATGTAACTCATATTAACTAACAAAATTTTCATATATTCAATCATCAGATTTTACTTGTCTTTCACAAATTTCTTCGATTTAAAGTTTAAAAGGTTCATGCACATACCTGTATCATCTCGTATCAATCTCATACTCAACCACGTCTTTCATTTACCCGTTGAACCATTCAGAATACTATTAGATACTCGAGAAACTTGACCCTTAAGTGCAACATATTTAGCCAAAGCACATGCCGGTATGCTCAGCCACCGGTAGGACGTACAGGACCAGCACCCGGATCACAATAACACAATAACCCCTAATGACATGTCATTCGTGTCCTAATCTATTCCTAAGGTTCAACTTGGATTTTCACGTTTGTCGAATCATCGTCGAACATGTCCGTAGTCTCGTATTCATAGTTTATGCAATATCAAAACATTTAAAATACGTTTATAACAAAACTTATTACATACGAACTTACCTCGATTCACCAAAAATGATGAAATAGGTCGATTAGTCGAGTACTTTGTTTTTCCTCTGATCTAGATCTAAACTTCATTTTTCTTGATCTATATTGTAACACCCCAAACCCGGCCTAGACGTTATGGCCGAATCTGGCAATGTCACATGATAGCGTTTGAAACTAAGTTGTTATGATAAAATAATTTTCATTTATTAACTCTTGTTGTCTCCAAAATCGTTACTTATTTAGTCCATTGTTTTAACATATTTTGTTGCAGAAGCTTTTAAAAGTTGTTTTGTGTAAAACGTGTGTTTAGAGAAAACTTTGCCTTTTTGAAAATCGAGTTTTTAAACGTCTAGCAGATAAAAATCCCTAAAAATAAATAACCCAATTTAAGTAAAAGTCCCAGAAAGTCCACAATTTACATCTAAAATTAACCCAGAAAATATTTAAGAATTAAATACCAAAATTTAAGTCAAATGGTTTATAATATGTGTGGCCACCATCGAGTCCTCTATTGCACCAATCCGTCAAGTCTGGGGATTATCTGTGCACATTCAAACAAAAGGGTAAGTTTACGAAAACTCAGTGTGTAATCCCTATATAGAACTAGCAAACAACATAAGGTCACAGTCTGGGCTTAAACCCCTTCAGTATAGAAGCGGTCATGCATTAGGGCCTTAGCCCATTACAGAACCAGTAATCAGTACAGTACCAAATATACAATCATAAAATCCTACCCAGTCAACCTCTACACACCATCTCTGTCCAACCCTACACTCCATGTGGTGATATAATCAACCCACCCATCTCTACACTCTAAAAAGTACCGAATGTAGCACTAAACAGTGGTTTACAGTTGAGCTACCAGTAAATTAGGCCGAGGCCTTTCAGTATACTTCCTCTGGACAATACCAACCCCTATCCCAATGCAATGCAACATGCAGTAATGGCATGCTATATCATGGCAACAGTGCATACAATATTAGTTCATTAAATATTAGTTTATTAAATATACGTAATAGTCATACAATCATTTCAGTCAAATAGGGGTCTAACTAGTGCTTACCGACCCTATAGTAGGTTCACAGTCGACTTAGGTGACCCATGCAACCTTAGCAAACATTTCAGTAAAATGGGCTCACAAGCCCATATGGCTGGCCTGTGTGGGCCCACACGCCCGTATGGCCCACACGGCCCAAATTAGCCTTGGCTTGACCCAGATTCCCACACGCCCGTGTGGTTTACCGATGTGGCCCACACAGCCCAAAATGGTTGAGCCCGTGTGTCACACACGGCCCACTTGGCCACCACACGGTCGTGTCTGGTGAGCACGGCCTGGCTCGTCGATCACACGCCCGTGTTCTATCACAAGGCTTACCACACGGGCGACCACACGCCCGTGTGGAATCGACAGTGAGTTTTTTGGCTTTTTTTAAACCCTCATTTTCTGTGCAATCGGTTACACACCTGTACTGATTTCATTGCTAACTCAACCACAAGCACTCCAGAACCTAAAATCGACAATTCTGAATCCATATCAGTCTTACTTTGCGTTTAATTAAAATCCTGAAACCAAAAATATTCATCCCTAAAGCGATGAACACTTACCGTAAAACTTCAAATTGATTCCCTATGAAACAGTACGAAGGAAGCCTTAAACCCCACGATTTGCTGCTGTTAAAGTCCAGAAATCAGTCCACACGACAAAGAAATAGATTACCAAAGTATTAAACTCCACTTACCGGACAACTAGGATTACGCGCAACACAAAAAAAGAGGTGAACTTGAGTAAAACCACACCAAAAAAATTTAGAGGGAGGAAGAGAAGGAATCTTAACAAAGAGAGGAGAGAAGAGAACAAAATTCGCAAAAAAGAAAACTGACAAAAAAATTCTGATAACCCCTATCCCAACTCCCTTTACTTTTCTCCATCCAACAACCCACTACTCAGAGTCCAACCATAGTACAACTCTAGCTGAGAACTAGACAAAAAAAATACTATTCTTTACCAACGCAGAGAATCGAACACAGGACCTCCAACACTCCAACACTCCATGTAACACCCCAAACCCAGCCCAGACGTTATGGCCGAATCTGACATGCCACATAAGAGTTTGAAAATTCATGTTTCATTTTAGTGTTTTAAAAAAAAAATTGACCTTTAATAAATTATCAAGTGAATGGAAGCTGGGCACCAGGTAGGTATCCGAAACAGAGGAGGTGAGCCATGAAGGCTGCTTAAGTACCAAGCTCTTCGATTGGATCCAATCCTAGACATGCCTACTGCCATTGCCACACTTGGTTATAACGAGTTGAAGTTTATTTAAGTGAATATTCTTTAAAATTGGATAATCGTGTCATTGTGTTATTTTAAAAACAGTTCCATTTTGAAAACGCGTCCTAAGCCTAGCCCATTAATTATCAATCAGTTTAAAGTTAAATAAAAAAAATAAAAAAATAGAATGGCCTTATTACAACCCAAAAATAAATAATAAGTAAATAGATAAAGAAATCTTAAAGGAAACCAAATGCTTAATTAAAAAAACCCAAGGGCAATCACCGTGGCCACTCTGAATCCCCTCCGGCTCCAAGTCCCCTCATCATGGCTCTCCTGCAGGGTTAAGGAAAAAAGGGGGTG
The DNA here is from genome assembly GCA_025698465.1 of Gossypium longicalyx. Lineage (NCBI taxonomy): Eukaryota > Viridiplantae > Streptophyta > Magnoliopsida > Malvales > Malvaceae > Gossypium > Gossypium longicalyx. The sequence continues at coordinate 10,097,145 of CM047001.1, read as the reverse complement.
AGTTTGGAAACTTAGTGTACAACAAGCCCCTTTTAGAGCCCAAAACAATATCAGCCTGTTGGGCCTTAGCCCAAGTCCAAGCTCAACATTTACTGGGCCGTAGCCTTTTCATATTTCATATTACTAGGCCGAAGCCTTCACATATTTCATAATACTGGGCCGAAGCCTTCACTGTAAACGGTATGGCCCATAGGCCCATTTCAATATCACATGTAATGTCAATGAAAGAATGAATGCAATCCCATTTGGGGAGACTACTCGACCCACCATCCGCTACTCTCCACCCGTACCAACCAAGCTCTCCATATGGGGAATAACTCAACCCACCCAGCCAAAACTCTCCACTGGCAGCATAGCTGCTTTATCATATAACTCGAGGCCTTGCCTCTTTTTAATAACTAGGGCATAAGCCCTTTTCGGTAAACTGGGGCATAAGCCCATTATCATAACTGGGGCATAAGCCCTTTATTAACTGGGGCATAAGCCCTTTTTGCACTTCCTCCATCCATATAAAAACCCAACCCCATGTATTTATGAATTCATCATGTGCAAATCATATATATATATATCATGTGCATATCATACATATCATGTGCATATCATACATCTCATGTGCATATCATACATATCATGTACATCAAAATCCTATGTAACAAATTCATAATTAAACCCTAGGGGTATAATGGTCATTTTACCTAGGGCAAAACAGATCATTTTCATATTATAAGGGTAATTTAGTAATCTTACCAAATTTTAGGAATTTTCCATTTTCATTATCGATTACTAACTATTTGTTTGTTTTAACCATGAATCTGGCCCATTTTTAACGAAACCTTAGAGTTATTGGGCTAAAAACCCCTAATGGGCCCCACATAGCCGATTTATCCTCTAGGCCCATTTGCTTTGTTTTCCATATTGGTATTACCAGTCTTAACGTGCAATTTAACAAGTTTTCAATTTCTACCAATTTTTCCCAAATGGGCGAGAGCCCATTGGGGGCGATTTAGCCCCTCGAGGCCCAACTTACCAAGAATGCCGAAATCTCATTCTTATCTGTTTCCATTGTTCTCAATCATCATCTCATGGATTTTAACTAACTAGTGAGCGTTCGCTTGCTCACAAGTTCTCGAAATGCCGAATTTGGCATTTCGGCTTTTTTCGGCATTTATCGCTTTAAGCTATGAAAAAGGGTTTGTTACACACCTGTTTGGCGATATTCCTTGACGAGATCTCCTACACGATTTCTCCTATAATCCATCATTAATAATCAGCTTCCCATAATTGAACTAAACCAGTAATCATCTAATATTAATACTTACACATTCGGCCACCATCCATAATGGCCTTAGGAATTTACCTTCTGCGCGATTGATGACTAGGCCTAGCCACTCCAGGTGATTCAAGCTATTTCAAGTCGACACTACACCTTGCTGCTCCTTAACTAAATAAACCATAAAAATATTAAAAGAAGACCCCATAAGGCCTATACACATATTCGGCCATCTCCTAAATTATGGGGTTTTGGCTTTTTTGGCCAAAAGTTACTCTAGGAATTGTTTAGAGTTTGAGCGCTTACTACACAGTCTTTCTTCTCTAGAATCCATACGCCTAAAAGGTAAAAGAATTGAACGCCAAAAATTGAAAAGGAAAGAAAAGGTTGCTGGTCACAAGAATCGGCACCACCCTATCCTTACTTGATTTGGCTTTTTGTATTTTTCGAAGTAGAGATTAAGGAAAGAAATAATGGTGAATGAAGGAAATAGTGGGCTGGTTTGAATGAAGGAGAAGGAAGAAAAGATGGAAGAAGAGATGGTAGATTCGGCTGCAAAAAAAAAGAGAGAAAAGACTAATCCTCTAGGGAGAAAGCGGCACAAAAATACCTATGTGCTAGAAAATCCCTTACTAAACCTCTCTCTCTCAGAAAATTCCCCCTCCAATCTCCCTTATTCAGCCAACTCTATCTTCATATCAATTCCCTAAAATCTCTCCCCTTATCCCTCCTTATTCCATGCGTTTAACTGATTCAAACTCTCCCCCAAAGAGTTCCATTCAGCTACAACTCTTGCATGCTCAAAGCATAAAAATTAGCAGCATTTTGCCAACATAGGGAATCGATCCCAGGTCTTCCCCCTCTATGCTCCACACGCCACATTTTTAGGAGCTTAGTGGCGTCACCCTTGCCACTTTACCAAAGCTCTTTTTGTGATACATTTTACCCACAACTTTATATAAGGGCACCTCGCCAGAGCCCCTAACTCCTAAGTCCAAAATTTAAAAATTCTACCGGGTTTTGGCCAACTCATGGGACTTCCATAAGCCCATTTACATACTTAAATTATGAATTCCCTAATCACATACCAAATTTTAGAAACTTTACTAAAATATCAAGAATCACGAAAAACCCGAAAATCAGGATATTACAACTCTACCCTCCTTAAAGAAATTTCGGCCTCGAAATTTACCTGATCCAAACAGTTGAGGGTATTGCTGACGCATTGCCTCCTCAGTCTCCCAAGTAGCTTCTTCCTTGCCATGGTTCCTCCAAAGTACCTTTACTAATGGGATGACTTCCTTCTCAACACCTTGACATTGCGATCAAGTATTTGCACGAGTTCTTCTTCGAAAGTCGGATCGATCGCACCGATTTTCTCGCGAATCGCACGATGTGAGTTGGGTCGAACGATATCACCTCGGCATGGACACATGAAAAACATCGTGAATACGATCCGAGCTCGAGGTAACTCTAGCTGATAAGCCACCGGCCCTATCCGTTTAACAATTCGATAAGGCCCAATAAACCGTGGACTCAACTTGCCCTTCTTACCAAATCTCAATATCTTCTTCCAAGGCGAAACTTTCAAGAAGACCATGTCTCCAACTGCATATTCAACATCCTTACGCTTCAGATCGGCATAAGACTTTTGTCGATCCGCTGCCTCCTTTAACCGATTCGATCACCTTAATCTTGTCTTGGTATTCGCTACCAACTCGCCCAAGGACTTGCCTTTCTCCTAACTCCGTCCAGCAAGTGGCGAACGACACCTTCGCCCATATAATGCCTCATAAGGAGGCATCTGGATACTTGCTTGGTAACTGTTGTTATACGCGAACTCTGCCAATGGAAAATAGTCCTCCCAACTGCCTCTAAACTCGATAACACTGACCTCTCAACATGTCTTCTAAAATCTGAATGACCTCTCTCATCGCCCATCCGATCGAGGGTGAAACGCGCGTACTAAAATCTAATCGAGTTCCCAATGCCTCATGCAACTTCTCGCCAAAATCGAGATGTACACCTTGGGTCTCTCGCCGAAATTATCGATCATCGGCACCCCATGTAACCGTACTATCTATCTCCGCCACATACAACTTAGCGGCTCACGTAGTGAGTAATCGGTTCGGACGGTATGAAATGGGCGGACTTCGTGAGCCTATCCACAATTACCCAAACCGAGTCCTTCTTGGAGGTGTCAGCGGCAATCCACTTACAAAATCCATCGTTACCCTTTCCCACTTCCAAAGTGGTACCTTTATCGGGCTGTAATAATCACGAGGCGGTTGATGCTCGACCTTCACTTGTTGACACGTTAAACATTTCCCCACAAATTCGGTCACTTCTCGCTAAGCCAAAGCCACCAATATAGCTCTCGTAAGTCTCGATACAACTTATTCCCTCCACGGATGCATAGCACAAGGTCCATTATGTGCCTCTTTTAAAATCATCAATCTCAAGTCCGAGTCCTTTGGCATACAAATTCTTCCTCGAAAACAAAGAACTCCCTCGCTATTTAATCCAAAGTGCGGATTCTCCTCTTCTCAACTTGCAAACCGAGGAACCAACGACTCATCCTCCAGCTGTTGCTTCTTAATCACATTTCCACCCAAGTTGGTCTCACTTGTAATTTCGCCAATAAGCTTCCATCGTCATACAAACTTAGGCGAGCAAACATTACCTTCAATTACGCCACAGTCCTTCGACTTAATGCATCAGCCACGACATTTGCCTTAAGCTGGATGGTACTCAATCGAGCGATCATAGTCCTTTATGACTCTATCCACCTTCATTGTCTAAGGTTTAGTTCCTTTTGAGTCGCAAGTACTTAAGACTCTTGTGATCCGTATAAATAATGCATTTCTCCCCATACAAGTAATGCCTCCATATCTTTAGTGCAAAAATCACTGCGCCAACTCCAAGTCATGCGTAGGATAGTTTACCTCATGAGGCTTAGGCGTCGTGAAGCATAAGCGACCACTTTACCCTCTTGCATCAACACGCAGCCCAAACCTACATGTGACGATCGTTGTACACAACGAAATCCTTACGGACTCTGTTTGAATCAACACCGGCGCTTCGCCGAACTTCCTTTAACTTCTCAAAAGCCTCTTGTTGCTTATTTGTCCAAACGAGCGGTGCTCCCTTCCTTATAAGTTTCGTTACTTGGTGCGCCACCAACAGAAAATCCTTCCACAAACCTTCGATAATAAACCGCCAACCCCGAAAACTTTGATTTGATTCATCGACCTTGGTGGCTTTCCATTTCAGAATTGCCTCAATCTTCCGAGGGTCTACCTTGATTCCCTCGGTAGACACAACATGCCCTAAAAAAGCTACTTCCTTCAGCCAAAACTCGCACTTACTAAACTTTGCGTAAAGTTGCTTTTCCCTTAACACTTGCAGCACAACACGAAGATGTTCATCATGCTTCTCTTCTGTTTCCGAATACACCAATATATCATCAATAAAAACGACTACAAACCGATCTAAGTATGGCTGGAAAACCTGATTCATTAAATCCATAAAAGCTGCCGGTGCATTAGTCAAACTAAAAGGCATCACCAGAAACTCGTAATGACCATATCGAGTTACGAATGCAAAATCTTATGAATATCCACTTCTTTGACTCTCAACTGATGATATCCTGACCGAAGATAAATCTTAAAAAATACCGAGGCTCCTTTCAGTTGGTCAAACAGATCGTCGATTCTTGGCAAGGGATACTTGTTTTTTATCGTCAGTTTATTCAACTGCCGATAGTCGATGCACATCCGCATGGTCCCATCTTTCTTCTTTACGAATAGCATTTGTGTGCGCCCACGGAGAAACACTTGGTCGTATAAACCCTCTATCCAACAATTCACGAATTTGGGCTTTCAATTCTACCAACTCCTTTGGTGCCATCCTATAAGGCGCAATGGACACAGGGGCTGTTCCAGGCAACAAGTCAATTCCAAACTCAACTTCCCTGTTCGGGGGTAATCCAGGAAGTTCCTCCAGAAATACATCTTGAAATTCCTTGATGGTCCTAACTGACTCCATAGTCGTCCCCTCTGGTTCAACTTGATTCACCACTGCTAAAAACGCCTTACAACCTTTCCGAATCAACTTTTCGGCTCTTAAAGCTGAAACCACATTGGACAAGTAATTCCTTCGCTCCCTTATGACCATTATCTCTTCATCCTTAGCAGTTCTTAACACCATTCTCTTCGCAGCACAATCCAACGTTGCCCTATGTTTAGTTAGCCAGTCCATACCCAAAATAAAATCAAAATCCCCAAATGGCAACTCTATCAATTCCCTTCAAAATCTTATCTTGTATCTCTAGAGGCTGACCCTAAAGAGTTTATCTACCTTGACCGAAAGTGTCCCAAAGGACTTATCATCGATACCCCACTTGCAGTCTCCTCGGGAAGCATACCCAATGCCCCAGATACATCACAAGCAACATATGAGTGAGTGGAACCCACATCAATTAAAGCGATTGTAAGGCTTGTTATAAATGAAGAAACGTATCGAGTTATAACATCGGGGCGTCACCCTCCTCACGACGTCGCGTGCGCATAAACCAACGCCGGTTGTCGAGCTTTCGCATGTCCAGCACCACCGCTCGGTGCTCCACGTCCTCGTCCATTACCATTGCCACCTCGCGCTTGCCCACGACCCTCGTGGTGGTGGTCCCCCTCATTGTGATTGGACATCCCTTTGTTACGCCGCTAATTCTCGAAATGTTGTTCTCCGAGGACATTCTACGAACTTATGTTCCTTTGACCCAAAATGAAAACATGCTCCGATTCGCTTCGGTATTCCCCATATGCACTCTGCCACAATCCCCGCAAGCTTGCGATCTAAAAGTATTCACTGGGAGCTGCTCGGCGGGTTTACGCCATTCTAGCTCTTTTGACATTTCTATTTATAGCACCGAGGGTCGAATCCCTCTTAAATCGGGTCGATCCTTCTCACGATTTTGCCGCTCGATCCGTTTTACCTCCTCGCTATTTTAGCCTTCTCTACCAATGCAGCAAAATCACGCTCCTCTGTGGAGCTATCGGCACCTAAGCTCATCACGAAGGCCATCCTCGAATCGAACATTGCGCTCATATTCGGTCGCAACTATCCCACTAGCATATCGACTCACCTCAAAAATTCGCCTCATACTACGCTCTGATCTTATCACCCGAGTCAAATTCAAGAATTCCTTCCGACGAGCATCCACATAGCTAGCTCCCACATATCTCCCTTAAAAGCGATTTTGAACAATTCCCGTGTTACTCGTTCAACCTGGAGTACTCTCCCTTACTGATAATCCACCACCGGTATGCCTCGTCTCGTAGCAATGTGACACGGCCCCTTTTAGCTTTTGCTCCACACGGAACAATCTAAATCATCCATAATTCGCTCTGTTGCCTCTAGCCAATATTCAGCCACATTTGGGGCTACTCGAGATCGCCCGCGAAAACCTCGCTCCAGTTAGCGGAGGCGCTCGGAGAGATGGATCCCCTATTCACTTTGTCCCGGTGCTAGCTCCAACAACTCTCTCTAAAACCCTTAACATGGCTTGGGACAAAGCATCATCCCCGCGGCCCGATCATAAGACCCAGTCTCCGTTGCTTGAGGCACGAGATGCCTCTCTCGGTGGCCTATGCCACGAGGATGAAGATTCACTGCACCCTTCCGCGACCACGTCCGCGGCCCGCAAATCCACGAGTTCCTCTTGTACTCATATCTAATTACGAATTTTATGGTATTAGTATAATGTTCCCTTTGTTTATTAAGAAAATATCTTATGGAAATATATGATTCGGGTTTGTTTTCGTATCATCGTAGCTTCTAGCTACTGATCTCATTTCTACCGTTTACTGACTCTACCCTATCTAAAGTATCATAGTAGGGTCTCAATTCTATTCATAGCATCATATCATTATCACATAACATAAAAAGAGTATACTTACAGACTTGGTGCCGGGGATTCAGTGCGCCGCTTCTTTCTCCAATCCATTTAAAACTCAAAAACCATATTTTTAGTCATAGAGAATAGAAATTTTAAATTTTGATTTTGAAATACCCTTGTAACACCCTTGTTTTGAAACTTTTAATTTTAGCCCCGTTTTATAAACCAGGAAAACTTGAACCATTTTAACATGTATACCTTGTAAAACATCTTTGAAAAGAACTTCCCAATACCATTTCCAAAAAATACCTTTCTTGGGCCTAAGTTTTCGAAAAGATTTTTGGACCCGATCCACAGCCGAGTTGTTGCAACCGGGCTCTGATACCACTAAATGTAACACCCTAAACCCAGCCCAGACGTTATGGCCGAATCTGACATGCCACATAAGAGTTTGAAAATTCATGTTTCATTTTAGTGTTTTAAAAAAAAAATTGACCTTTAATAAATTAACAAGTGAATGGAAGCTGGGCACCAGGTAGGTATCCGAAACAGAGGAGGTGAGCCATGAAGGCTACTTAAGTACCAAGCTCTTCGATTGGATCCAATCCTAGACATGTCCACTGCCATTGCCACACTTGGTTATAACGAGTTGAAGTTTATTTAAGTGAATATTCTTTAAAATTGGATAATCGTGTCATTGTGTTATTTTAAAAACGAGTTCCATTTTGAAAACGTGTCCTAAGCCTAGCCCATTAATTATCAATCAGTTTAAAGTTAAATAAAAAAAAATAGAATGGCCTTATTACAACCCAAAAATAAATAATAAGTAAATAAATAAAGAAATCTTAAAGGAAACCAAATGCTTAATTAAAAAAACCCAAGGGCAATCACCGTGGCCACTCTGAATCCCCTTCGGCTCCAAGTCCCCTCATCATGGCTCTCCTGCAGGGTTAAGGAAAAAAGGGGGTGAGTTTGGAAACTCAGTGTACAACAAGCCCCTTTCAGAGCCCAAAACAATATCAGCCTGTTGGGCCTTAGCTCAAGTCCAAGCTCAACATTTCTTGGGCGTAGCCTTTTCATATTTCATATTCTTTGGGCCAAGCCTTCACATATTTCATAATCTTTGGGCCAAGCCTTCATCAGAAACGGTATGGCCCATAGGCCCATTTCAATATCACATGTAATGTCAATGAAAGAATGAATGCAATCCCATTTGGGAGACTACTCGACCCACCATCCGCTACTCTCCACCCCGTACCAACCAAGCTCTCCATGTGGGAATAACTCAATCCACCCACCAAAACTCTCTCCTTTGGCGGCAAAGATAGTCGCTTTATCATATAACTGGAGGCCTTGCCTCTTTTTAATAACTTGGGCATAAGCCCTTTTCCGTAAACTGGGGCATAAGCCCATTATCATAATCGGGGCATAAGCCCTTTATTAATCAGGGCATAAGCCCTTTTGCACTTCCTCCATCCATATAAAAACCAACCCCATGTATTTATGAATTCATCATGTGCAAATCATATATATATATCATGTGCATATCATACATATCATGTGCATATCATACATCTCATGTGCATATCATACATATCATGTACATCAAAATCCTATGTAACAAATTCATAATTAAACCCTAGGGGTATAATGGTCATTTTTACCTAGGGGCAAAACAGTCATTTTCATATTATAAGGGTAATTTCGTAATCTTACCAAATTTTAGGAATTTTCCATTTTCATTATCAATTACTAACTATTTGTTTGTTTTAACCGCGAATCTGGCCCATTTTTAACGAAACCGAGTTATTGGGCTAAAAACCCCTAATGGGCCCCACATAGCCGATTTATCCTCTAGGCCCATTTAGCCTGTTTTCCATATTGGTATTACCAGTCTTAACGTGCAATTTAACAAGTTTTCAATTTCTACCAATTTTTCCCAAATGGGCCCGAGAGCCCATTGGGCCCGATTTTAGCCCCTCGAGGCCCAACTTACCAAGAATGCCAGAAATCTCATTCTTACTGTTTCCATTGTTCTCAATCATCATCTCATGGATTTTAACTAACTAGTGAGCGTTCGCTTGCTCACAAGTTCTCGAAATGCCAGAATTTCGGCATTTCGGCTTTTCGGCATTTATCGCTTTAAGCTATGAAAAAGGGTTTGTTACACACCTGTTTGGCGATATTCCTTGACGAGATCTCCTACACGATTTCTCCTATAATCCATCATTAATAATCAGCTTCCCATAATTGAACTAAACCAAAGAATCATCTAATATTAATACTTACACATTCGGCCACCATCCATAATGGCCTTAGGAATTTACCTTGCCGCGATTGATGACTAGGCCTAGCCACTCCGGTGATTCAAGCTATTTCAAGTCGACACTACACCTTGCTGCTCCTTTACTAAATAAACCACAAAAATATTAAAAGAAGACCCCATAAGGCCTATACACATATTCGGCCAGCTCCCTAAATTATGGGGTTTCGGCTTTTGGCCAAAAGTTACTCTAGGAATTGTTTAGAGTTTGAGCGCTTACCATAGTCTTTCTTCTCTAGAATCCGTACGCCTAAACGGTAAAAGAATTGAACGCCAAAAATTGAAAAGGAAAGAAAAGGTTGCTGGTCACAAGAATCGGCACCACCCTATCCTTCCTGATTTTGGCTTTTTGCGGTATTTCGGCAGAAGTAGAGATTAAGGAAAGAAATAATGGTGAATGAAGGGAAATAGTGGGCTGGTTTGAATGAAGGAGAAGGAAGAAAAGATGGAAGAAGAGATGGTAGATTCGGCTGCAAAAGAAAAAGAGAGAAAAGACTAATCCTCTAGGAGAAAAGCGGCACAAAAATACCTATGTGCCAGAAAATCCCTTACTAAACCTCTCTCGCCAAAAATTCCCCTCCAATCTCCCTTATTCAGCCAACTCTATCTTCATATCAATTCCTAAAATCTCTCCCCTTATCCCTCCTTAGTCCATGCATTTAAGCGATTCAAACTCTCCCCAAAGAGTTCCATTCAGCTACAACTCTTGCATGCTCAAAGCATAAAAATTAGCATCCTTTTTGCCAACATAGGGAATCGATCCGAGGTCTTCCCCCTCTATGCTCCACACGCCACATTTTTAGGAGCTTAGTGGTGTCACCCTTGCCACTTTACCAAAGCTCTTTTTGTGATACATTTTACCCACAACTTTATATAAGGGCACCTGCTTGAGCCCCTAACTCCTAAGTCCAAAATTTAAAAATTCTACCGGGTTTTGGCCAACTCATGGGCCTTCCATAAGCCCATTTACATACTTAAATTATGAATTCCCTAATCACATACCAAATTTTAGAAACTTTACTAAAATATCAAGAATCGTGAAAAACCGAAAATCGAGGATATTACAACTCTACCCTCCTTAAAGAAATTTGGCCTCGAAATTTACCTGATCCAAACAGTTGAGGGTATTGCTGACGCATTGCCTCCTCGGTCTCCCAAGTAGCTTCTTCCTTGCCATGGTTCCTCCAAAGTACCTTTACTAATGGGACTGACTTCCTTCTCAACACCTTGACATTGCGATCAAGTATTTGTACTGTGTTCTTCTTGAAAGTCGAATCGATCGCACTTCGATTTTCGCAGAATCGCACGATGTGAGTTGGGTCAGAACGATATCGCCTCAGCATGGACACATGAAAAACATCGTGAATACGATCCAGTTCTAGAGGTAACTCTAGCTGATAAGCCACCGGCCCTATCCGTTTAACAATTCGAGAAGGCCCAATAAACTGTGGACTCAACTTGCCCTTCTTACCAAATCTCAATATCTTCTTCCAAGGCGAAACTTTCAAGAAGACCATGTCTCCAATCGCATATTCAACATCCTTACGCTTGGATCGGGCATAAGACTTTTGTCGATCCACGCCTCCTTTAACCGATTCCGATCACCTTAATCTTGTCTTGTGATTCGCTACCAACTCGGCCCAAGGACTTGCCTTTCTCCTAACTCCGTCCAGCAAGTGGCGAACGACACCTTCGCCCATATAATGCCTCATAAGGAGGCATCTGGATACTTGCTTAGTAATTGTTGTTATACGCGAACTCGCCAATGGAAAATAGTCCTCCCAAGCGCCTCTAAACTCGATAACACTGACCTCTCAACATGTCTTCTAAAATCTGAATGACCTCTCTCGATCGCCCATCCGATCGAGGGTGAAAAGCCATACTAAAATCTAATCGCGTTCCCAATGCCTCATGGAGCTTCTGCCAAAATCGAGATGTAAAACTTGGGTCTCTGTCAGAAATTATCGATACTGGCACCCCATGTAACCGTACTATCTCTGCCACATACAACTTAGCCAGCTTCTCTAGTGAGTAATCAGTTCGGACAGGTATGAAATGGGCAGACTTCGTGAGCCTATCCACAATTACCCAAACCGAGTCCTTCTTGGAGGGTGTCAACGGCAATCCACTTACAAAATCCATCGTTACCCTTTCCCACTTCCAAAGTGGTACCTTTTCGGGTCAGTAATAATCTCAAGGCGGTTGATGCTCGGCCTTCACCTGTTGACACGTTAAACATTTCCCCACAAATTCGATCACTTCTCGCTTAAGCCCAGGCCACCAATATAGCTCTCGTAAGTCTCGATACAACTTATTCCCTCCGGATGCATAGCACAAGGTCCATTATGTGCCTCTTTTAAAATCATCAATCTCAAGTCCGAGTCCTTTGGCATACAAATTCTTCCTCGAAAACAAAGAACTCCTCGCTATTTAATCCAAAGTCCGGATTCTCCTCTTCTCAACTTTTTGAAACCGAGGAACCAACGACTCATCCTCCAAGCTGTTGCTTCTTAATCATTTCCACCCAAGTTGGTCTCACTTGTAATTCGCCAATAAGCTTCCATCGTCATACAAACTTAGGCGAGCAAACATTACCTTCAATTTCTCGCCACGAGTCCTTCGACTTAATGCATCGCCCACGACATTTGCCTTACGGATGGTACTCAATCGAGCGATCATAGTCCTTTAATGACTCTATCCACCTTCATTTGTCTAAGGTTTAGTTCTTTTGAGTCAACAAGTACTTAAGACTCTTGTGATCCGTATAAATAATGCATTTCTCCCCATACAAGTAATGCCTCCATATCTTTAGTGCAAAAATCACCGCTTTGCCAACTCCAAGTCATGCGTAGGATAGTTTACCTCATGAGGCTTAAGGCGTCGTGAAGCATAAGCGACCACTTTACCCTCTTGCATCAACACGCAGCCCAAACCGACATGTGACGATCATTTGTACATAACGAAATCCTTACCAGACTCTGGCTGAATCAACACTGGCGCTTCTGTCAGAACTTCCTTTAACTTCTCAAAAGCCTCTTGTTGCTTATTTGTCCAAACGAATGGTGCTCCCTTCCTTATAAGTTTTGTTAACGGTGCCACCAACACAGAAAATCCTTCCACAAACCTTCGATAATAACCTGCCAACCCCAGAAAACTTCGGATTTCAGTTACTGACCTTGGTGGCTTCCATTTCAGAATTGCCTCAATCTTCCGAGGGTCTACCTTGATTCTCTCGGCAGACACAACATGCCCTAAAAAAGCTACTTCCTTCAGCCAAAACTCACACTTACTAAACTTTGCGTAAAGTTGCTTTTCCCTTAACACTTGCAAAGACAACACGAAGATGTTCATCATGCTTCTCTTACGTTTCCGAATACACCAATATATCATCAATAAAAACGACTACAAACCGATCTAAGTATGGCTGAAAACCCGATTCATTAAATCCATAAAAAGCTGCGGTGCATTAGTCAAACCAAAGGCATCACGAAACTCGTAATGACCATATCGAGTTCGAATGCCGTCTTATGAATATCCACTTCTTTGACTCTCAAGCGATGATATCCTCGACGAAGATCAATCTTAGAAAATACCGAGGCTCCTTTCGGTTGGTCAAGCGGAGATCGTCGATTCTTGGCAAGGGATACTTGTTTTTATCATCAGTTTATTCAACTGCCGATAGTCGATGCACATCCGCATGGTCCCATCTTTCTTCTTTACGAATAGCACTGGTGCGCCCCACGGAGAAACACTTGGTCATATAAACCCTCTATCTAACAATTCCTGAATTTGGGCTTTCAATTCTACCAACTCCTTTGGTGCCATCCTATAAGGTGCAATGGACACAGGGCATTTCGGGCAACAAGTCAATTCCAAACTCAACTTCCCTGTTCGGGGGTAATCCAGGAAGTTCCTCCGAAAATACATCTTGAAATTCCTTGATGGTCCTAACTGACTCCATAGTCGTCCCCTCTGGTTCAACTTGATTCACCACTGCTAAAAACGCCTTACAACCTTTCCGAATCAACTTCTCGGCTCTTAAAGCTGAAACCACATTGGACAAGTAATTCCTTCGCTCCCCTATGACCATTATCTCTTCATCCTTAGCAGTTCTTAGCACCATTCTCTTCGCAGCACAATCCAACGTTGCCCTATGTTTAGTTAGCCAGTCCATACCCAAAATAAAATCAAAATCCCCAAATGGCGACTCCATCAATTTCCCTTCAAAAATCTTATCATGTATCTCTAGAGGCACAGCCCTAAAGAGTTTATCTACCTTGACTGACCGAGTGTCCCAAAGGACTTATCACCGATACCCCACTTACGGTCTCCTCGGGAAGCATACCCAATGCCCCGGATACATCACAAGCAACATATGAGTGAGTGGAACCCACATCAATTAAAGCGATGTAAGGCTTGTTATAAATGAAGAACGTGCGAGTTATAACATCGGGGCGTCACCCTCCTCACGACGTCGCATCGCATAAACCAACGCCGTTGTCGAGCTTCCGCATGTTCAGCACCCGCCGGTGCTCCACGTCCTCGTCCATTACCATTGCCACCTCGCTTGCCCACGACCCTCCGTGGTGGTGGTCCCCTCGCCGTGATTGGACATCCCTTTGTTCGCGCGCTAATTCTGAAATGTTCTCCGAGGACATTCTACGAACTTATGTTCCTTTGACCCACAATGAAAACATGCCGGTTCGCTTCGGCATTCCCCATATGCACTCGCCACAATCCCCGCAAGCTTGCGATCTAAAAGTATTCACTGAGCCGCTCGAACCGGTTCTCGCCATTCTAGCTCTTTTGACATTTCTATTTACAGCACCCGAGGGTCCATGGCGAGAATGGAGTCTCACAGAATACTCGATCTCGCGATGTTTCAAGTTCGCATAAGAATTTTGTCTATCAGATGCTACTTTCAGTTGATTCCGTATCAATCTGACCTTATCCTCAATATCAGAAACCAGTTCAGGACCCAGAACTCATCGCTCACCCAACTCAGTCCAGCATAAAGGAGTGCGACACTTACGACCATAAAGTGCCTCATAAGCTGCCATCTATATACTAGACTGGTAGCTATTATTGTAAGTGAACTCTACCAATGGCAAATACTCCTCCCAATTACCTCGGAAGTCAAGCACACAGCTTCTCAACATATCCTCCAGTATCTATATCACCCTCTCGAATTGACCATCGGTTTGAGGATGGAAAGTAGTACTAAAGTCTAACCTTGAACCTAGAGCCTCATGTAGTTTTTTTCTAGAACTGAGACATAAAGTGAGGATCCCTATCAGAGATGATCGAAACTGGTACCCCATGCAGTCTCACTATCTCAAACACATACAGTTTAGCCAGCTTTTGTAGCGAGTAGTCAGTATGAACCAATATAAAATGGGTGGACTTGGTCAATTGATCCATTATGACCCATACAGAATCGTTGTTAGTGGGTGTGAGGGGTAGCCCACTAACGAAATACATAGTCACTCGATCCCACTTTCAAAGTGGAATCTTAACTGGCTGCAACAACCCCAAAGGTAATTGATGCTCAGCCTTAACCTGCTAGCAAGTAAAACATTTACCCACAAAATTAGTAACCTCTCGTTTAAGTCTTGGCCACCAGTATAACTCACGAAGGTCTTGGTACATTTTATTCCCACTAAGATGTATAGTATAGGGGCTACTATGCGTGTCTTTCAGTATCAACTACCTCAATTCAGTGTCTTTCGGTATACAGATTCTCCCATGGAAATGGAGTACCCCTTCACTATTCAATCTGAAGTCCTCAGTACGCCCACTCTCAACCTATCAGAAACGAAGACCCAAAGATTCATCTTCCAATTGCTTACCCTTAATCTGCTTAATGCACGTAGGCTTAAGCTGAAGCTCAGCTAGCAGACTTTCATCATCAAATAAACCGAAGCGAGTAAACATTGCCCTCAAATCAGTCATAACCTTACAGTTCAGTGCATCGGCCACCACATTGGCCTTACCAGGGTGGTATTGAATCGTACAGTCGTAGTCCTTAAGCAGTTCAATCCATCTACGCTGCGTAAGATTTAGCTCCTTTTGAGTGAGGAGATACTTGAGGCTCTTGTGATCCGTGTAAATGATACACTTTTCACCATATAGGTAATGCCTCCAGATTTTCAATGTGAACATCACTGCGGCCAACTCTAGGTCATGTGTCGAATAATTCACCTCATGAGTCTTAAGCTGAGGAGACGCATACGCTACTACCTTACCCTCTTGCATCAACACGCATCCAAAATTGACATGTGATGCATCGTTGTAGACAGTAAACTCTTTTCTAGACTCTGGCTATATCAAAACAGGGGCCTCAGTCAGTACAGTTTTGAGCTTCTCAAAGCTCTCTTGCTGCACATTAGTCCAGTTAAACAGTACACCCTTGTGTAGCAGCTTAGTCAAAGGTGCCGCAATCAGTGAAATCCCTTCTACAAAATGTTGATAATACCCTACTAGTCCTAGAAAACTGTGGATCTCAGATACAGTCTTAAGCTGCTTCCAATCCAAGAGAGCCTCAATCTTTCAAGGATTAACTCTAATCCCCTCAGCAGAAACCACATGTCCTAGGAATGCTACTTTACGTAACCAAAACTCACATTTACTGAACTTGGCGTACAGTTGTTTCTCTCGTAGAACCTGTAAAACCATTTTGAGGTGTTCATCATGCTCATCCTCAGTCCTCGAATACACCAGTATGTCATTAATAAATACCGCTACTAACTGATCCAGATAGGGCTGAAACACTCGGTTCATCAGATCCATGAAAGTTGCTAGTGCATTCATCAGTCCAAATGGCATTACTAGGAACTCGTAATAACCGTATCAATTTCTAAATGACATATTGTGAATATCAGTCCCATTAACCCTCAACTAATGATATCCTTATTGGAGATCAATCTTGGAGAAAATCGAAGCCCCTTGGAATTGGTCAAACAAATCATCTATTCTCGGTAAGGGATACTTATTCTTGATTGTCAACTTGTTCAGTTGCCGGTAGTCAATACACATACGCATGGATCCATCTTTCTTTTTCACGAATGGAACTGGTGCTCCCCACGGAGACACACTAGGGCGGATGAACCCACGATCTAGTAGCTCTTGAATCTGAGTCTTAAGCTCCACAAGCTCTTTCGGTGCCATTCTATAGGGAGTGATGGACACCGAAGCTGTACTAGGAAGAAGCTCAATCCCAAACTGTACTTCACGATTCAGAGGTAACCCAGGTAGCTCTTCAGGAAAAACATCTGGAAAGCCTTTAACAGTTCTAATATCCTTAACCAAAGAATCCCCAGAATCAGAAACACTGATGTAGGCCAGATACACCTCACACCCCTTACGAACCAACTTTTCTGCCCTCAATGCAGAAATCACATTCGACAAGTAGTTTCGACGTTCCCCAATTACGACTACCTCACTATCCTCTTCAGTTCTCAGGACAACCCTTTTTGTGGCACAATCCAAGCTCACTCGGTGTTTAACCAACCAGTCCATTCCCAGTATCAGATCAAACTCTCCAAAAGGCAGTTCCATTAGATTAGCCAGAAAAATAACCCCTTGTAGTGCTCTCAACCAAGATATCCAATTTACCCTTACTGATTGTCCCAGTGGACTCAGTATAGTCACCTCACTTGTAGTGCTCTCAACCAAGATATCCAATTTCTAGGATACAGTACAAGCTATATAGGAGTGAGTGGATCCTATATCTATCAGTGCAATATAAGGTACATTATAAATAAAGAACGTACCCTTGATAACGTTCGGAGCATCTCCATCCTCTCGGTGACATGCAGTATAAACTAGAGCCGGCCGCCTCGCCTCAGTATGACCAGCACCTCTGCCTAGTGCTTTCTAACCACGGCCCAACCCATTACCACCTCTGACCTTTCCACGGCCCCTCGATGGCTGCCGAATTGCTCTCAATGGTGGTGCAGTCCCAGTACTCAGAGCTTGCATCTAATTAGACCTTCGCGGATACTCCCTAATACGGTGCTCTACTGAACCGCATCTCAAACAAGCCCTAGTTCTTTTCCAACACTCGCCCTGATGGGGTCTACCACAGTCAGTACACGGCAGCTGTCCAGCAGCAGCAATAGGAGCCCCAACTCTGATCGGCCTATCAAATTTAGCCTTTTTCTTAGGTCTCTTAACTGAACTTGAGGGCTCCGAATCCCTCTTGCTCCTACCTCTCTCTCGGTTCTGATGCTCAGTGCGCTTCACTTCCTCGGTGATCTTCGCCTTATCAACTAGTGTAGTAAAGTCTCGCTCCCTCTATAGAGTTATTAGAACCCTCAGATTATCCCTGAGGCCATCCTCAAAGTGAACACATCACTCGTACTCAGTTGCCACCATACCTCGCGCATAGCAGCTCAGTATCAGAAATTCGGCCTCATACTCGGCCACCGATCAATCTCCCAAAGTCAGATTCAGAAATTCTTGTCGACGGGCATCCACATAACTGGTACCCACATACTTTCCTTAGAAAGCAGTCTTAAAATATTCCCAAGACAATTGTTCGGGAAAAGTGACCTCCTTAACATTGAGCCACCACTAATATGCCTCATCACGTAGCAGCGATACAACACCCTTTAATTTTTGCTCGGGGGTGCAGTCCAGATCATCCATAATCCTCTCTGTGGCTTCAATCTAGTATTCAGCCACATTAGGGGCAACTCTAGCAATATTGTAAAACCCCTAAGCCGTATCCATCGTCGAAATAGGGTTTCGGGGAATTACTAGGATTTACATATCATTTAACAAAAAAATTCAATTAAATACTTACCGATTCAATGCATCATATAAATAAACATATTACCATTCAATCAATAGCTTGGAACTTGTCTAAGCGTCAAACAACAACATTGTTAGTAGACTTGCACATATTTTATATAAATTCAACATTGATATACTTATTTTCTCGGCATGTCACAATTGAGTTTAATAATTGTCTCAACTTACATAATTTCCTTGTATCAACATATCAAAAATAATCATATATGTACATGTCATGAAGCATATCATTCTCTTACCATTTCTTCATAAGTATATATCATTCATTTTATTATATCAATATTTCATGCACGATCATTTCCATATATTTTATGTATATTTATTTCGGTAATATTTCATATCAAAATTAACATAAATTATATTCCATGTACCTATACTTATTTCGTTTATCTATCTTCATAATTATTTCATGCAACTATTTTGTACATATATTTCCATATGATTAATTCTTGTAAACATTTCACACAACCATTTTGTACAATCAATTCATATAACCATTCATCATCTGATACATATTACCTGAATATCGATTGTTCAACAGATGTCATAGTGTCTCCCATCCACGGTCTTATTTATCTTCGACATGATGCCATAGTGTCTTTCAACCATGGTCTTACTTATTTTCTGTCATGTTGCCATGGTATCTTTCAACCATGGTCTTATTTATGTCTTGTCACGTTGCCATGGTATCTTTCAACCATGGTCTTATTAATTTCTTGTCACGTTGCCATCGTATCTTTCAACCATGGTCACGTTGCTATGGTATCTTTCAACCATGGTCTTATTCATTTCCTGTCATGTTGCCATGGTATCTTTCAACAATGGTCTTACACATTTGGATCGCGATGCCATAGCGTCTTTCAGCTATGGTCTTACTCGTCTGAATCGTGATGCCATAGCGTCTTTCAGCTATGGTCTTCCTCGTCTGAATCATGATGCCATAGCATCTTTCAGGAATGGTCTTAATCGTATGAATCGTGATGCCATAGCGTCTTTCAGGTATGGTCTTACTCGTCTGAATCGTGATGCCATAGCATCTTTCAGCTATGGTCTTACTCATTTCTGGTATGATGCCATAGTCCAACTATGGTTTTACATGTGTATTGCCATGGCCTAGCCATGGTCTTACACTCATGGTGCCATATCGCAGATATGGTCTTATCATCAAGATGCCATAGCCTAGCTATGGTCTTACACATATATTGCCATGGCCTAGCCATGGTCTTATTCGTCAATTCATCACTGATCATTGAATGGTCATACTCAAATCAGTGTTCTGCTCAATTTGAACTTTTGATCTGATTTCCATAATTTAACTATATTCATAATTCAATAGCAAACATATAAAATAATACATTATATCAGTCCTAATTTAGCAAATAATTATGAAAGTTCAACCATATGAACTTACCTGACTAAATTGCAAAAATACCAAGATTCAGGGGCATTTTGGTAATTATTCATTTTCATCGATTTTCCATCCGATCTTGATCTAAACTAATAATTTCATTCAATTTGTTAATTTATATAATAAAACAATTCATTCCCTTCAATTTGGTCATTTTTCACATTTTTACAAAACTGCCCCCAAAAGTTTTACTTTTATTCAATTTTGTCCTCGAGCCTAAAACATGCAAATTAACCATACTAGCTTAATCTTCATATATATTTTCCTTCTCCTCCTCTCCATTCCACATCCTTAATGTATATAACATGCTCATAAGTAACATTATCTATAATTTCACTATTTACTTATATGTATATTCAAAGTTGTCCATCCGTGTCATAGTCACTAAATTATTTTTATCTTAAGATACAGAACTCCAAATTAAGATCTGCTAATTTTTCCTGAAACTAGATTCACATATCTTCTTACCATAAAATTTTTCAGAATTTTTGGTTTAGCCGATAAGTACAGTTTATTCTTTAAAGTTACCCCTATTCTACTGTCTGATAGTTTCGACCCTTCTTTGCTAAGAATTAATTATGTCCTCGTACAAGATTTGTATGATGTTTTTGCTTATTTCTCTTCAAAATAGACATATTAAGGATTTTAAACATATAAATTTAAGCCCTTAATTATTTTTCTCAAATTTTTTATGATTTTCCAAAGTCATAACAGGGGAACCCAAAATCATTCTAACCTTGTCTCACAAAATTTATTATATCTCATAATTCACATATAAGAAACTAGACTCAACAAGATTTAATTCCATATTTTTGTCATCCTCAAATTTGATTTCTACAATTTATGGTGATTTTTCAAAGTTAGCCTACTACTATTATCTAAAACTGTTTTAGTGTAGGATGTTTATTTACCATGTTTATAACACCCTTATTTTTTTTTCTACACTATTTCTCATTACTTTCTCTTATTTTCTCTTCACTAACATATCAAGAACATAAAACCTTATCTCATTGATTTTAATCTTTAACTTGATTTTCTCTCTCCTCCAGCTTCTATTTCTTGAATCTAGCTTGATATTCTAGCTCCTCATAGTCTCATTGTCATCTTTCTCTCTTGATAGCTAAGGAAACTTTTTTGATTTCTAAGTGAAAATGGTGGATTTTTGGTGGAAAGACCAAATTGTAAAGAAAAAAAACTTTCTTTCTTCTCTTTTCTTCTAACTTGAATTGCATGGATGGAAAGATGGTAGAAATTCTTCATCTTTCCTTCCTTATATATTAAATAAATTAATAGTAAAATAATAATAAATAGTAAAATATCTCATTAAAATATTAAAATAATATTTATCTTAATTAAATAATTATAACATATCATCAACATCATCATTACTTTCTAGATTTCTCTCTCTTCCAATTGACCATTTTGCCCTTTATTATCTTTTTAAAATTCTATCCTTGAGTCATCATTTAATTTGGTAAAATTACAATTTAGTCCTTCATAACTCTTCACCTATTCAATTTGGTCCTAATTCATCCATTTTTCTTAGTTTCTAGATCATTCCACCCTTAAAATATTTACACTATTGGCCCTTCAACTTTTTCATATTTATATTTTAACCCTTCAAGTTTTGAGTATTTACTCTTAGGTAACAAAACTTTTCACACTTTTACAATTTAGTCCTTTCCTGAATCAAGATATCATAATTTACTTCCCAATGTTGTCATAAATCAAAATATTTTTCTATATCAATGATAATATCTTACTATAAAAATTTTTGGGGTATTACAAATACCCCAGAAAAGCTCAGCTCCGTTAGCCTGGAGTCGTTCCGTAACCGGCCCACGACCTCCAGCTCCAGTATTGGGCCCAACGACCCTCTCTAAAGTCCTCAACATGGCCTGGGATAGTGCATCGTCCCCAATTGCTCGATCATAATACCCAGTCTCAGTCACAAGTGTAGCCGGTGTCTCACTAGTATCCAAATTAGGTAGATTGCCAAATGACAAAGACAAATCTCGAGCACCCCTATGGCCTCTACCACGGCCTCTTATACCCCGTCCGTGAGTACCTCTGGTGCTCATTGTCTAATTGCATTTTACATGTATTAATAGTTTTATGAATCAGTTTACAGTTCGAGTGTTTATTAACAGATATTTTACGAAAACAGTATCAGAAGTGTAAAGTTTGTTTCGTATATCGCGGTGTTAATCAATGACTGTCACTTTTACTACAGTCTCAGTATACACTATTTTAAGTGTTTTTGATCTGATCTATCTATAGTAGTCTCAGTACTACCTATAGCAATTTCAAGATATACTATCGAAAATAGTTTCAGGAAACTTACTGGATCGACACTGGAGACTTAGTGGACTACACTTTCAGTAAAAACATTTAAATATAAGTTCTCAAAAAATCACGTTTTAAAAACCCACATTCACAGCGAGTTTTATAATTTGGCTCTGATACCACTAAATGTAACACTCTAAATCCAGCCTAAACGTTATGGTCGAATCTAGCAATGTTACATGATAGCGTTTGAAACTAAGTTGTTACGATAAAATAATTTTCATTTATTTACTCTTGTTGCCTCCAAAATCGTTACTTATTTAATCCATCGTTTTAACACATTTCGTTGCGGAAGCTTTTAAAAGTCGTTTTGTGTAAATAGTATGTTTAGAGAAAACTTTACCTTTTTGAAAACTGAGTTTTTAAACGTCTAGCAGATATAAATCCCTAAAAATAAATAACCCAATTTAAGTAAAAGTCCCAGAAAGTCCGCAATTTACATCTAAAATTAACTCAGAAAATAGTTAAGAATTAAATACCAAAATTTAAGTCAAATGGTTTATAATATGTGTGGCCACTATCGAGTCCTCTGCTGCACCAATCCATCAAGTCTGGGGATTACCTGTGCACATTTAAACAAAAGGGTGAGTTTACGAAAACTCAGTGTGTAATCCCTATATAGAACAAGCAAACAACATGTAGTCACAGTCTGGGCTTAAACCCTTTCAGTACAGAAGCGGTCATGCATTAGGGCCTTATCCCATTACAAAATCAGTAATCAGTACAGTAACAGATATACAGTCACAAAATCCTACCCAGCCAGCCTCTACACACCATCTCCGTCCAACCCTACACTCCATGTGGGGATATAATCAACCCACCCATCCCTACACTCCAAAAAGTACCGAATGCAGCACTAAACAGTGGTTTGTAGTTGAGTTGCCAGTAAATTAGGCCGAGGCCTTTCAGTATACTTCCTCCGAACAATACCAACCTCCATCCCAATGTAATGCAACATGCAGTAATGACATGCTATATCATGGCAACAGTGCATACAATATTAGTTCATTAAATATCATCATGCTCGATAACATGCAAATATATACGTAATAGTCATACAGTCATTTCAGTCAAATAGGGGTCTAAGTAGTGCTTACCGACCCTACAGTAGGTTTACAGTCGACTTGGGCGACCCGTGCAACCTTAGCAAACATTTTAGTAAAATGGGCTCACAAGCCCATGTGGCTGGCCCGTGTAGATCACACGGCCTGGCCCAGATTCCCACACGCCCGTGTGGCTCACATGGCCTAAAATGGTTGAGCCCGTGTGTCGCACACAGCCCACCTGGCCATCACACAGTCATGTCTGGTGCGCACGGCCTGGCACGTCTATCACACGCCCGTGTTCTATCACATGGCCTACCACATGGGCGACCACACGCCCGTGTGGCATCGACAGTGAGGTTTTTGGCTTTCACTGAAACCTCATTTTCTGTGCAACCGGGAACACACCTGTATCGATTTCATTGCTAACTCAACTGCAAGCACCCCAGAACCTAAAATCAAAAATTCTGAGTCCATATCAGTCTTAAGTCTTACTTTGCTTTTAGTTAAAATCCCAAAACCAAAAATATTCATCCCTAAAATTATGAACACTTATCACAAAACTTTGAATCGATTCCCTACGAAACAGTATGAATGAAGCCTTAAATCCCACGATTTGCTGCTGTCAAAATCTAAAAATTAGTCCATAGGGCAAAGAAACAGATTACCAAAGTATTAAGCTCCACTTACCGGACAACTAGGATTACGCGTAACACAACAAAAGAGGTGAACTTGAGTAAAACTACACAAAAAAATCATGGGGAAGGAAGAGATGGAATCTCGACAAAGAGAGGGAAGAAGAGAATGAAATTTGCAAAAAAGAAAACTGACAGAAAAATTCTGATAACCCCCTATATCCCAACTCCCCTTACTTTTCTCCATCCAACACCCCACTACTCAGAGTCCAACCATAGTACTTCTCTAGTCGAGAACTAGACAAAAAAATTCTATCCCTTACCAACACAAAGAATCAAACACAGGACCTCCAACACTCCAACACTCCACTTAACCACTAGACCAGCAGACCCATTCTGATGTAAAATTACCAGTAATTTAATATAAGCCTGCCGACTAGTAGTTAAGGCTTAATTCAGGAAAAAAGCAAAAAATTGCCAAAGCTAGGCCTTGAACTTGGGACCTCACACATACACCCAGAACACTTAACTTTTGAAGCAGATACACATTTGTGTCAATTATTCACAAAAACAGAAATGTAAAATTTGGGGCGTTACATATATAATATCAAATTTAGCTTATTCAATCATTACTCTATTTAATTTAATCCAAAATACACTTTAAAGTACTTTTACACTTTTGCCCCAAGTATTTTACAACTTTTACAATTTAATCCTTATTTCATAAAATCACAAATTCATGCAATTTAATACCAACCCATGCTAGTAGAATTTCAATTAGGTCCCTAGTAGCCTATATTTTTCATTTATTTCACATTTTAACCATAAATTTTTCATATTTTACAATTTAATCCCTAATTTGCATTTTCACTAAAAATCACTTAACAAAACTTGTGTAATTATCATCAAACATTCGTAATCTATCATCAATCACTAAAATACATGCTTATTCATCAATCGTAACATCCTCAATCTTTAATATTTTTGCAAAATAGTCCCTGGGCTAGCTAGACCTAGTTGCAACAATCTAAAAAACATATAAATCATTAAAAATCGAGTCAAAATCACTTACCAATTTAGCCATGCAATTGTCAAACCCTAGCAAGCTCTCATGAACATGTACTTCTTCTATTTTTGGTGGAGATCATAACAAATAAAGATGATATTATGTTTGCTTTATTGTTTTACTTATTAATTTGCTAAATTACCTTTTTAACCCTAAATAAAAACATCATAATTCATCAAATTTATGTCCATATAAGTCCACTTATAAATATAATGGGATAATTTCAACATAAATCCATCAAATATTTAATTTCATAGCTATTAAATACCTTAAACTACTAGAACATACATTTTACATTTTACGCGATTTAGTCCTTCTTATCAAATTGACTAATTAAACGGTAAAATTTCTGAACAAAACTTTCACACCAACAGACTATCATGCTGTAAACATTAAAATAATAATAGAATAATTATTTCAACTTTAGATTTGTGATTCTGAAACTACTGTTTCGATTTGACTAAAAACAGGATGTTACAAGATAAATGTACTGAGAGTTAGGAACTTAATATGTTATTGAGAGAATATTTTTATAAGAGTGGAACTTAATCTATTCTTGAGAGAATACTTTTATAAGCATGCTATTTTTAAGTAAAACCAAACCAACAAGTTTTACTTAAAAATAGCACACTTACAAAAATACCTAGATACAATTGATTCTAAGGCTAAAAGCAAGAGCATGTGTATATTATTAATGTCAAACTTATTGATGAGAACCTTTTCCTAAAAGATGAAAACCAAAAACTAAGTAAATAGAAGCGAAAGACACTTTCTTAAAAGATAAGTCCACTTGTTTGGATGCTACTATAAAGGAACTAACCTAAACTAAATCCATGATGGAAAACTTAAATCCCATTAGTGAGAAGCTTGATGAAACCCTTGCAACAGTGAGAAAAAATCTAGGGAAGGGAGGCCTTGGATGTATTGAGAAAAAAATGGAAAACTGTAGCTGTGACTCCAACTATGTTTGTTAAGGCTAAGAACAAAATTGATTCTGAGGAATAATCAAAAAGGGTAGAGTTGGTTCATAATATGAAGAAGGATAATCATAACCACTAAGTTATATGCCATTATTACAGAGTATAAGGTCACATCAGATCAAGATACTTTAAGATATTAAGATATTTGAAACTGAAGTAGGTAGATATAGCTGCAAGTACAACTTAGAATATCATTGCTTATGTTCAGAGGAATTTTGTTTGGAGGAGAAAGGACTAAAGGTGTATTCTTGTTTCTCGTTAATCCTTGAAGACTACAATCAATCGTATGTGGTAATTTGACAACAAATGTTCTCGCCACATGACAAGTAATATGCGAATTTGAAACGGAAAGAAATTGAGTATCAAGTTGGTGATAAGGTATTTTTGAATGTATCTCCATAGAAAAAGGTTTTGAGATTTGGCAAGAAAGGCAAGTTGAGTCCTCGTTTTATAGAGTTGTATGAGATCATCGAGAGAATAGGGCCGATTGCCTATCGGTTGGCTTTACCATCCAAGTTAGAAAAGATTCACGACGTGTTTTATGTGTCTATGTTGCGCCATTATCAATTTGATCCTTCAAATGTGATTTCACCAACAGAAGTTGAGATTCGACCGGATATGACTTTTGGTGAGGAACCAATTAAGATTCTAGCACAAGAAGTTAAACAATTGAGAAACAAAAGCATTGCCTTAGTGAAAGTGTTATGGTAAAGACATGGGGTTGAAGAGGCTACATGGGAGCCAGAGGAGGCCATGAGAAAGCAATACCTGAACCTTTTTACCGGTAAGATTTTCGTGGACGAAAATCCCTAAAGGGGGAGAGTTGTAACATCCTAAATTAGGGTCTAGCGGGAACAGTGATTTCAAGACCACAAATTCAAAATAGAAATAATTATTTTATGATTATTTGATGATCCATGATATGATTGCATGTTTGTGTGAAACTTTCATGAAGAAATTCTATGCCTAAAGTGTCTAATTTGACTTTGGGGACTAAATTGAATAAGTTGCAAAACTTGTGTTCTAGAAGTTTCAAGCATGAAAGTGTATTGGGTTATTAATTAGGGGTCCTTAAATAGCAATTGACCAAATTCTAAAATTTTGGACAAAAATGGGCATGAATAGGAAAATTTTGAAAGAAATGGCTTAAGGGTATTTTGATCATTTGGTTAATAAAAAAATAAAAAGGGAAAAATCAAGCAAAAATGATGTCCAACTTCTCTAAGGGTGCTGAAATTTGGAGAGTCTCCATAGCTAGGGTTTTCAACATTTCAAGCTTGATTGTAAGTGCTCCCAAGCTCCGTTTTTTATGTTCTTTACATTTTTGAGATCCTTGAAGCATGATCTACCCATTTCTAGCCATATTTTGAAGTAGGGTTCATGTATGAAACTTGATCCATGTGTGATATGTTTTTATTTTGATGTTTAATTGAAGAATATGAATGTTACATCTTTTACTAAGTGATTTTTAGTGAAAACACCTAAAAAGACTTATTTGTAAAAGATGAAGAAATAGGTAGTAGAAAGTGATTTAATGAGAAATATGGGCTGATATGAGAGAGAATATGAATCAGCTAGGCTTGGGTAACGAAGAAAATGTATGCATTTCATTTTACGAGCCTAGAGCCTAAAGTGTAAATAAGTAAAAAGTTAGGGGTAAAAAGGTAATTTTACCAAAGTATGTGTTATGGGTCGATATGAGCAATGTGTGTATTGAACAAGTTAAATTTGGCATTATAGATCAAGAAAAATGTGATTCAGGTCTTGATCGGAGGAAAACCAAAGTTTACGAGGATTAGGCTTGTTCCCATCATTTTGTACCGAGGTAAGTTCATTTGCAAATAATGCAACATGTGCCATACTTTAAGTGCTTTAATATTGCATGTATGGTAAGTATATATATAATTAATGTAATTTTGTACCATGTGTTTAATGCTTAAATTTTATTATGAATTATGCTTTATTATTCCATGAGTATGTAATTGGTGCTATGGATATCGAAATCGACATTATGAGCAAGCTCAATGGAAATGTGGTATTGAAGAATCCCGTTTGAACCTTAGGAATAGTTTAGGATACAAGTGACATGTCACTAGGAAAATTATGTGATCTGAACTAATGAGCTGTGGTCTGAGCTTATGATTATGAGTCACATGTTATGGCGGTCTGGGTACTGTTCTCGTACACACTATTGATGGCGAGGTAGTCTGGCATGTTTTGCGAATACCTGACAGCCTGTATGAGCAGACCCGTGAGTAGCTCGAAAGCGAGCAACATGTGATATGAGATATGAAATAGCATTGGCTACATATGGGGCACTTAGGTGCAAGATTTTGATGTATCCGATAGTATTTCGAGCGTTCAACGGGTAGTTCAAGAGAAGCTAAATGAGTAATCTTAATGATTGCATCAAGATGAAAAAGTAAGCTATATTGTGCAAGTGGCACAGGTATGTACCTCGAACTCATGAGAATACTATGAGATATGATGAACTTGGGGTAAGAATATATATATGAAGAGTAAATTTAAGAGATGGGATAAAAATGAAAGACTATGTCCATTATGCTAAATGTATGATAAATGTTTATTTAAGTTGCATTTTATTTGCATGTGAACTTACTAAGCTTTAATGCTTACCCTCTTCCTTTCTTTTTCTTATAGTGTCGCCAAGCTAGCTCGAGGATCAGATGACGTCGGAGTTTTCAATCACACTATCAATTGGAAAATTTATTATAGTTAGATTCAACATTTTGAATATGGCATGTATAGGGACTTGGTCTTTTTGTTATATGTCATATTGATTAGCCAAGTGTGTGGCTCAGGATGATGTTATGATTCATTTTGTATATGGCCATGAGAGGTGGCTCATATTGATTATTTGGGTTGTAACCCTAATTAGTTATGCATGCAAGCAATGTGTTTATGCTTGTTGTGGTTATTTGATGGATGTGTGATGAGATGTGGGTTGCATGCTAAAGGTATGAGTTTGATGAGGCTTGTGGTTGATTGTGTTAATGAGTGTGATGGATGGCATGTATATTTAATGTATGAAATATGATTAATAAGTATGACAATAAATGTTGTATAATGATGAATAGATATGAAATTGGTGTGGAATGCCATATGAAAGCCCAATGGTCTAAGTATGTGATATGTTGATACTACTAAGTTATAGATCAACCATGTAAGTGAATGCTTGAGTAACTAAGGGTGCCATGTTTCATGCCATAAAGTGGGTTTAAATGTGTGAGTGCTTAAGGGTGACAAATGGCTTGGAAAATAGCCTAGAAATTGTCCACACGGTTGGACACACGGGCGTGTGTCTAGGCCGTGTGTAACACACGGTCTACCCTATGGGCTTGTGGTTTGGTCGTGTGTCCCCTGTACCCTAATTAATGAAAAATAGAATGCCCAGTAGTAAACACACAGGCAAAGACACGGCCGTGTGTCTCAACTGTGTGGAGGACGCAGTCTCAGGACATGGGCGTGTGCCCAGGCCGTGTGAAGTCTGCACTTAATTTTTGGAATTTAATTCGCCACACGGCCTAATCACACGGATGTGTGACCCCAATTGTATGATGATTTCATAGTCAGAGGGTTACACGGGCTGAGAACACGGGCGTGTTCCAAGCCACACGGGCGTGTGTGACCACACGGCCTACCCACACAGACGTGTGACTCCTCAAAACAAGAAAATTTTCCTAAGTGTCAAAAAGGTTTTGAAAGTACTCGGTTTAGTCTCGAACCACTTCCGATGTATTTTTGGGCCTCGTAGGTCCTTATAAGGGACATTTTGCATGTGATTGAAAAGTTTTAAATTTGGACAAAATTTTATAGCTCGGTTTTGTATGTTTGATTACGTTTTAGTCCGATAATGCCTTGAACCCTGTTCCAGCATTGGATATGGGTAAGGGGTGTTACATCAATGTTGGGACTTAAATTATTGATTGTACTGTAAGAAAGATAGTGGATCATGAATCAAGGCAAGACCCCGCAAACATAGGTTGAGCTCGAATTGCATAAACAATCTCAGTGTTCATTTTTACATTTTTGCACTTTCGATTTCATGGTTAAAACTGTAGCCACAGTCCAAAGCATTATTTTAGCCACAGTTTTTGTTTGCAAAGAAAAAACCCCCTCATTTCTATATATCTTCTATTTTAATTACAATTACTTCGATTTATTGAATGTTCGACTAGTATTTTTTAGCTTATAATGGTTGATGAGTCAGATAGGATAATGAAATTCATAATTGTTTAATTCATTCTAATACTAGTGATGAACTGCATAACTCGTTTATGTTGTAATTTACATTTAAGTGGTGTGGATGTGTGATCTAGCTTAAATAACCTCATTGAAGTGAGTTTTTTGGTTAGAATTATGTTTTTATTTTTCTTAATGTTGTCGATAAGTTAAATCTTGCCGTTGAGTTACAGGGTTATTTATCAATTAGGAAAGTAATTTCAAACGAGTTGCCTTTCGATTATTGAATAGGTAAAAAGAGATTGGTTTCTCGATGCTAAGTCAGCAACTAGAACTAATTTATTAAAAGCTTTGAAGTTATCTTTGCGTAGAAGATCAAATCTATGAATCAAACAAAGATTTCACCTTTGGCTAAAGTTTTTCCTCATTGATTTTATTTTATTTTACTTTATAATCTCTTTTTACTTTGTTTTAATTTTAATTTTAGTTTTAAATTTTAAATCACCCTTTATTTTTATTATAGAAATAAAGTTATCATCGGTTTCTGTGGATCTGGCTGTACTTGTTGCTATAGCTACTAATTTATATTTTCAAGTAGGTTTTTATTTTTGTAAGTCTCAACAACATCACTAATTTTGGTGTCGTTGGCTGGTAAAGGTGTTAATAAATTTCTTTCTTTCTTGGTTTCAATCATGCTGCATAAACGCAATACTTCGGCTTTAGACAAGAGTTTCCAAATAGAGAAAATGAGGTAAAAATTTCTTCTATTGAAAGTCGTATTGATAGACTAGCCTCTCTTGTTCAACAATTGATTGCAGGAAATTCTTAACAAGAGCAAACCTATAGGAACGAGATTTATAACGATTACTGTTATTACACTGATGTGTACCCTACATTCCAAGAAGATTCCTATGAGCATATCAATGAAATTAGAGGATTTCATGATTGGTCATAATGGGGATATGATCCTTATGCAAATACTTATGATCATGGAGGGATGGATTATTGCAATTTTGGTTATGAACTAAGCCCACATGCTTCCACACAATCGTCTTCTTCTAAGCCAGGTAAATCTCTTGAAGAATTAGTCGAGTCTCATGAAGAAAAAGTTGAAAAAAAGGTGGTCTCTCTCGAGGAATCAATTGATATGCCTAATATTGAAGAATCGAAGTTGTTCACAATAGAACCTCCTTCCTTATAAAGTTTCACTGAATCAAAAGAAGGCAATGAGGAAATTCTTGATACTTTTAGTAAATTTGAAAAGAAAATACAAGATGAAGTCATGAAGGAAGAGGTTAAGGATGAAATAATAGTGCAAGATGAGCCTCACGAAATAGCTTATACACATGAAGAAAATTCTTGAGACTTTCGGTAAAGTTATTTGTTGAGCTTATACACATTGATTTTATCTTTGCTCCAAATAACTTTGAGCCTCACCAAACACTGAGACTACTAGAATTTCTTTCACAAATTGTTAGTTCTAGTGTTCAGTTTACTATTAATCATTTTGCAGTTTCTATAGGGTACGTCAAACAACCACCATCCTTTCAATCCAATCATATACTTTTACTATATTGGAATTATAACAAGGTTTGGGAATGGTTAGTAAAGAACCAAAGGGAAAACGCTCCAAAGTTGCCTAAACTTCCATTTTTTTTCCTAATGTTCGATTTTACTAAGTCAAGGTAGTATTCAAATCTTTAGGTAGCAAATTAACAATTAAGGATGTCTAGCCAAAGACGTTAAATAAAGGCATTTACGGAGAGACAACTATATAGTTAAATAATTATTATTATATTTTACTTTTCATTTTCATTGCATTACATGTAGACTGCATCTTTAGGTTGCATAGCACGTTTAATTTTAACTCATTAGAATTTTTTACGTATATTTTATTTTGAGTTTTTTTTTTAATTTTTAAAGTATTTTTGGTGTGTAAAACCAAGTCGAAGGAGCGAATTAGACATTCAACGGAGTCTTGAGGCTAAGTGAAAAAAGATCAAATTTATAATTTGTTCTTATTCCTTCTTTAATATATATTTTATAAAATATATTTTTGTTTATTGAAAATAAAAAGAAAAAAATAAGTTTGATAGTTTTAGTTAATTTATAGTATTATTAAAAAAAAAGATTTTACTTATATTTTATTTTGAGTTTTTTTGTTTCTAACTTTTGTAAGAGTATTTTTTGTGTGTAAAACCAAGTTGAAAGAGCGAATCGGACATTCAATGGAGTCTCGAGACTAAATTGAGCGAAAAAAGATCAATTTTATAATTTTTTTTTATTTCTTCCTTAATATATATATTTTATAATATATTATTTTTGTTTTTCTTTATTGAAAAAAAGAAAAAAAAAGGCATGACGTTTTTATTAATTTATAGTTTTTTTTTTGAAAAAAAAGAACAACACAAGAAAGAATAACTCGAGGTAGGTGTTTGGGTTGTCATCTACACTCATATTCAAAGGTAATTATCCTAAATTTGGAAAAGAAAGATAAGATTAATTGTATTATTTCTTGAATTATCCTAAATTTGGAAAAGAAAGATAAGATTAATTGTATTATTTCTTGAATTTTCTTCTATCTCATGCTAATCAAGAAATTTTTGTGGTGAAGTCGAAAGGAAATAAGTGTGATACATTATACTCGATTGAAATAGTGGATTTTAGAAATCTAGTAACTTTCAAAAGCATGATGAAATTTGCAAATATTCTCTTGATTTTTTCTAATACATCTTATAATTTGCATATATTTAGGGAAGCTAGCCACACGCTAGCACAAAGATCTATTATTTTTAATTCTTCTTAGTTGTATGAATTAATGTTACTACTATATTTTGTTTAGCATATAGGATTTCAATTCAAGTTTGAGTATTTCTTTAGGTCACATATATATTTGCACTTTCATTCACATTAGTTTCATGCTTGAGGACAAGTATGGTTCAAGTGTGAGAAAATTTGATAAGTGCATAATTTTTCAATTATTTGTGATTTTTCTTTTCTTGAATTATGCTATTTAATTTTTTAATTATATTATTTTCACTTATATTTTATTTATTATTGATTTAGGAAATAATAGGAGAAAAATGCATTTAAAATTTATTTTTGGCAAGTTTTTACATTTTAGACTTTCACACATCACAACTTCAGTATTTTGGTTATAACTTTATCTACAAAACATTTGTTTGGGCTTATAATATACTAATTCGAAGGGAATTGAATGATATAACTATAGTTATTTCACAACTCAAGCCCAAAAATGTCAAGAATGAATCCAAAAATGGCATGGAGGTTTAATGTAAAAATAGCCGAAAAGCCTAGAGAAATTTTACTTTATGTAATTAAGGGCACATTTTTATTTTCTCCATTATATTAGTTTTGCCCTATAAATAACTATTATTAGGTTAATATTAGGGGGTCTTGGACCTAGTTGTTCTTAGTTTATTTTATTTTCTTTATTTTATGAGCTTCTAAACCCTCGTTTCTAATAGAAGGTTAATTGAAGTTTCGTTCGATGGATTTGTGAGATTTAATTTGTTCTTTCATTCTTCTTTATTTCATAACTCGTTGATTTCATAGTTTACAATTATGTGGTGTGGATGTGTGATCTAGCTTAAATGAAATCCGTTAAGGTGAGTTTATTGGTTAGAATTAGATTTCTCTAGTTCTTAATGCTGCAAGTAAGTTAAATCTTGGGCATTGAGTTACAGGGTTATTTATCGATTAGGGAAGTAATTATAAAAGAGCTACCTCTTGGTTAACAAATAGGTAAGGGGAGATTGGTTGCATGGCATTGAGTCAGCAACTAGAACTAATTTTTTAAGGCATTAAAGTTATCCTCGTGTCAATAATCAAATTTATAAATCAAAAGGAGATTTCACCTTTGGCTAGAATTTTTCCTCATTGATTTTATTTTACTTTACTTTACTTTACGATCTCTTTTTTACTTTGTTTTAATTTTAGTTTTAGTTTTAGATTTTAGACCCCCATTATTTTTATTTTTATTAAATAAATAAAATTATCATTGGCCTTTGTAAATACAACCCTACTTGCTGCTATCTAATAATTTATATTTTCAAATAGGTTTTTATTTCTTTTACGTCTCAACAACCTTGAAGAGAAAGCATACAACTAATATTAATCACCATCTATAGTGCTCTCGTACTTGCTTCTATCTAAGTTGAAAGAATAGCTCAATGGATCGTACCAGCACTGGAATGAACTTTGCTTTCTTGCTCTGGCACTGCGCACCATCCTTTTGCTTTGTTTCTTCACCTTCTTGGAGATCCTTACTAGAACTTTATAACTACTCCCAGTTTTGGAACTTGATTCTACTGTTGGCGTGCAATGCTTCTACCCATTACAACTATATTGCCACCGCTTGTGGTGATGCGTGTGTTTTTGGGGCACCAAAAAATCCATCTGTATGCCATAGTCTCCCATTCTTTTTCTCTTTCTAGCTTGGCGGGTTTTGAGGATTTTATGAAATAAGCAGAAAGTGGCAAGAGTGAAGGGATCATAATTCATATGCATTATTGGATATAGGTTGAAACATAAAACATACGTAATTAAAGCAATTTTTAGAGCTAGACTTTATTTCAACAAGTGGTTCTATACACATGCAAAGCATGTCTGTTCTCATTTCTTTTCAATTACAAAAAATATATATATTGTATATTCCATCTCACAATTGCTTAGTAAGTACTCTATATATCTGATCTCATTTCATTTTTGCTCTCACAACACTATAACAAAATTGCCAATATATTGATTGTCATAATCTGTCACTATAAGAATAAAAATTTGTCGGTATAAAGTCTAAATACCTATATCAATGGTCAAATGGGTTACCTACACAAAACGTGAGTCGTTGCTATAGGGGTGTGTCTGCGTAAACTTTTAGTGACAATCGGAATCCATTTGTAAGTCTATAGCGATGGCTAGTCCAACAGTAAAGATAGTTTTTCAATTTTTATTTTTGTAATCTATTGTCACTATAGAATATGAATCGGCCCGTAAAAACCAATTTTGTAAATTTTATTCATTTCCATTGCTTTATATTGAAAAGTATCTACCGTTGGCATAGATTTAAAATCCGTCAAACAAAAGATTTTTGTAACTAATATTTAATTAATTTTAAAACATTCCTTAAAATTAAAATAAATCTTCATATAATAGTAATTATTCTAAAAAAAATGTTAAATGCAATTTACAATTAAATCAATTAAAATAATCTAGTAACAAATTTCACACAATTAACATAAATATTAAAATACAAACCACAAATCACAAATATAATCAACTTGATGACATCTCTTTTCTCCATACCTCATTCCCTCGAAATAGATGTGTAGTTCATTTTCCTACACCAAATATAGTAACACGTCAAAGAAATTCTCATACTAGATAAGAGTTGAAGGAGGATTTAAGAAACATGAACTTGGAATTAAAATCAAAGTCAATAACACTAAAGTACATGAGCATGGAATTTTTTTCCAAAGAACAATTCCATAAAGCATTACTCATCAAGCATGTAATAAGTTCTAAAAGTAACATATTTTTACCGTATTCTTAGTGCGTTTTTTGGTGATTATTCAATGTTAATTATGAATTTTGTGCTCTTAATCCTTTAAATTCAACTTCTGATGCTTAATAGAGCACTTCAGAGCAAAAGGAGCAAAAAACAAGTGAAAACTAAAAAATTGGAGAAAGCTACTAGACCATTCCACATAGCCTGGTCACACGGGTGTGCGGTAGGCCGTGTCAAATTCACAGAATTGTGCATAGAATTGCTGAAAATTGCGATTTTTAGGTTTTTCGAGCATTCTAAGACATATATATGACAAAAATAAGAAGATAGGAGTGAGCTGTCATAGAATATTCAAGAAAACAACTCAAAATCACCATTAAAACTGACTCTGAAGTAGATTTCCGTCAAGATTGAAGATTCCCAGTTGATTTCTTAGGAGATTATCAAGAGTTTCTTTATTTCTTTTGGTTATATTGTCTCTTGGATGGTTTTATTTTGAAGCATAAACTAATTTTCTAAATATGTAGGGAGATAAATCCTATGATGAATTCTATCATTTGATTTTTATTTTATACAATAAGTATTTAGTTTCTTGTTCTCAATTATGTGTACTTAATTTTTGGTTTAATATTTCTAGATTATTGATCTACGTTTGATGTGCTTAAATTGGAGGTTGAACAAACCCTGTTTAAGAGTAAATCTTACATAATTGAGTGGGGTTACATGCAATCCTAGAAATAGGACGACATAAATATATCGGATTAGAGTCAAATCTAATAGGAGAATCCATAGCACAAATTAATGCAATAATAGTGGTTTTAATTAGAAATAAATTTTAATTCATCAACCTAGAGTTAGTTGCTCTTATACTTGAAAGATATATTAGCATAATTTAGGGATTTCTACTGATCCAGATACTAAGTAGAGAAATTTCATAATTTAGATTGATAGTGACAGATGCAATCTAGGTTAATTTTTTCTTGGGTATTGTTTCGCTTGTTGGTTGTTAATCGATTATTTTGTTATTTTGTTATTTGTCGTGTTTTTTAGTTAATTAATTTAGTTAATTTCAATTTATAATAAATCACTCGAATTATTCAGTTAAATAGTAGAAAGATTGTAATTAGTAGTACTTCGATATCTTTACTCACCGTAGTTAAACTATAAATTGATAGGTGCACTTGCCTTAGTAAAAGTTTTAGTTACTTTCGTGGAAATCAAGTTTTTGGCTCTATTTCAAGAACTAGAATATTAGGAAAACTTTATTTCTATTAATTTAGTCATTTTTATTTTAAATATTTTTTAAATTTAATTGTTACATTTTAAATTTTCTTTTGTTTCCTTCTTACAGGTTCTTTTGGTTTATGACTAGAGGCATCCAGTTAGAATCATTAGTTTTTTTAAAGTGAAATTGAAAAGACTGCTAGCAAAAATCAAAGAGAAGTTAGATAAGCAAGGCAAAGTCAACAGGTTTTAATAGACGATCAAGAGAAAAAGGACATTACTGTTGAGGTGAATGATAATCCTGGTAATCAACAACCTCCTGCAGCTCCTACTCCTTCATACGTCTAAATTGTATAGGTTTATTTGGAAACTTTTCACTCATAATTTATGCAAATTCTGAGCATGTGAATAGCTAATTGAGTCATTTTAGTTCATATTAAGACATTAGGAATAATTTTAGTGAAGTTTGTAATTTTATATAATTTAGCATTAATTTTTTTGTAATTTTATATAATTTAGCATTAATTTTACATAATTTTACTATTTTATGCTACACATTATTTTTTTCTCAATTTGTTGTAGTTGGACTATTGAACTAAATATATGTGGGAGCCAATACACACATGGACATGAGCTAATATCCACTCTATGTGGACGACAACACAACAATTTAGACCCAAAAAAATCAATCAAGCCCAGTTGGAAGTTGTTTGCTGAGATATGTTAGTTTGCTAACTAGTTGGGTTGCCCAAAACCGTCCAATAGGGGGAAAGAGTCAAATTCAGCTAATGCATAAAGAGCAACCCAAATTAGCGTTGGAATAATTGAATTGAAGGTCCTTACATTTATGGAAAAATAAAAAATTAGCCCCCAATTTGAACCTTGATTGTTGTCTTGTAACACCCCAAACCCGACCAAGACGCTATGGCCGAATCTGGCATCGTCACATGAGAGTGTTCTTAGAAAATCCTAGCAAGTTAAAAATCGTTTAGTTCATTATTGTTCCTTAAGTCGTGAAATCTCCAAACCAATTATTAGGTGAACACATTTCAGTATCGCGGAAGCTAAAACATCATTAATTCATTAATCAATAGCTTAACAGTTTAAAATCTCGAAATAATCTTAAAAATAGTTCAAGTTCAAAAAACTTTTAATCCCAAAAATAAATATTTAAAATAAAGCAGACAAATAGAATGTTACTCCAAAAATCCATAAATGCCCAACAATGGTCACCATCGAGCCCTCCGCCACACCGATCCATCTACTGCTGAGGATTACCTGACACACAAAATAAACAAAGGGGGTGAGTTTTCGCAAACTCAGTGTGTACATCCCCACAAGCAGCATGCATACAAACAGATAACAGAATACAGATAGTTCGGCCTTAGCCATACAGATATCACATACATATCAGATCAGATATCAGAAAACAGAAATCATGCCCACCAACCTTGCACACCATCTCCGTCCAACCCAACACACCATGTGGGGATAAAATCGACCCATCTAGCCCTACACACCAAGTGGTACTTTAAAACAGTACATAATAGATATATGTAGCGTAGCTTCTCGATAATAGGCTAATCGCCTCTCAATCTTCCTTCTCTTCACAACAACCTAACCTAATACAATGCATCATAGATATCGTGGCATGCTTATATGCAGAAATCAGATCATATCATAGCAGAACAGATATATGAAATCAGGCAGATATACATACTTATTGTAACATGCTTTACTTCCAACACAGTAATCATTCATAGTATGGGGTCTATATAATGCTTACCGACCCTTCAGACAGGTCACAGTTGACTTAGGCAACTCATGTGGGTCACACGGCCCAAATTGGCCTTGCCCATGTGGATCACACGGCCTGGCCCAGATTTCCACACAGCCCATTTTCCTGAGCCCGCGCCTCCCACACGGCCTCGTCAACTCACACGCCCTTGTCTGTCGCGCCCGTGTGGCGAGCGCATGGCTTGGCTGGTCAGTGACACATCCGTGTCTCGCAACACAAGCTACCACATGGGCAGACCACACGCCCATGTGGCATCGACAGACTGCGTTTTGGCTTTCGTCGAAACTCGTTTTCTACACGATCAGAGCACACACCTGGTTCATTTTCGCTGCTAATCCAACCATGAGCACTCCAAAGCCTAAAATCGATCATAGCGAACCCAAAATTAGTCTCTTAAGTCAGATTATTAAAAATAGGCAAATCCCAAAACGAGAGATCTATTTACCTTCAACAAATAACGGTGATTCCTCGCTGTTTAGAACCCCGATTAATGACCCACAGAACCTTAGATATTCCCTAAACAGCAAGCAAAATCCCTTATAAAACGATCTCTAAAGAAAATCACGCAACTTAGTAAAGCGTTACTTACCGAATTGACAGAACCGCTAGCAACACACCTAAGCTTATCGAAAAAAAAGAAAACGAAGGAGAGGGAAAAAAGAGAAGGGGATTTTCGGCAGCAAGGGGAATTGGAAAAAAGAAACGGCAGAGAAAGAAAACTTTTATTAAAAAGAAGGGAATAACCCTAATTTTGCCTATGCTCTAACTCATATTTCTAATAAAGCCTAATTCCTAGCCACGACTTGCAGCAAAATAACTCCAACGCCTCTGTGGAGAATCGAACCCCTGACCCTAATCGTATTCCCTTGCCACTTAACCACTAGACCAGCAGGCCCATTCTGTTAAGTTTTTACCCATAATTCATTATAAGCCCACTGACCTCAAGTCAGGCTTTATTCAATAAAAACCAAAATTTAGCCTAAGTTAAAGCTTGAACTTGGGACCTCCTAAACATACCCCAGAGCACATTATCACTTAAACCACATATATTTAAATCGAAAATAACTCGAAACACAGATTCAGACACTTCCAAGCCCAACACTTGCAAAAGCCAAACTATAGAAATTTGGGGCGTTACAACTCTACCCCCTTAAAGAAAATTTGTCCTCGAATTTTACCTGATTAGAAAAGGTGAGGATACTACTGTCGCATCGAATCCTCTAGCTCCCAAGTAGCCTCCTCCGTGCTATGATTTTGCCGCAGCACCTTCACTAAGGGAATAGACTTCTTACGTAAGACCTTAACGTCGCGATCCAAAATTTGAACTGGCTCCTCATCGAACGTCAGATCTGGTCGAACCTCAATCTCCTCCACAGGCACAATATGAGTAGGATCAGAGCAATAGTGTCTCAACATCGACACGTGAAATACGTTATGTATACATCCAACTCTAGAGAAAGCTCCAATTGATATGCGACTGGTCCTACTCACTTCAGAATCCGATATGGCCCAATAAACCTAGGACTCAGCTTACCCTTGCGACTGAACCTCAAAACGTTCTTCCATGGAAAGACCTTAAGAAAAACCATATCCCCCACAAAATACTCGATGTCATTTCTCTTCAAATATGCATAGGACTTCTTTCTATCAGAAACCGCTTTCAGCTGATCTCAAATCAAGCGGACTTTATCTTCAGTTTCCAATACCACTTTCGAACCCAAAACTCATCGCTCACCCAACTCAGTCCAGCACAAAGGAGTGTGACACTTACTACCATAAAGTGCCTCATACGGTGCCATCTGAATACTAGACTGATAGTTGTTGTTGTAAGCGAACTCGGGTAAAGGCAAGTCTCCTCCCAACTGCCTCGGAAATCTATGACACAACCCCTCAGCATGTCCTCCAAGATCTGAATCACCCTCTTTGACTGACCATCTGTCTGAGGATGAAAAGCAGTACTAAAGTCCAGAGGGGAACCCAAAGCCCCATGAAGCTTTCCCCAAAATTGAGACGTAAAACGAGGATCCCTATCAGAAATGATTGAGATAGGAACCCCATACAGCCTCACTATCTCAAAAATGTAAAGCTTGGCCAACTTCTGTAGGGAGAAGTTGGTCCTCACAGGAATGAAATTTGCGGTCTTGGTCAATCGGTCCACGATGACCCAAACAGAATCCTTCTTAGTGGGTGTTAGGGGTAACCCACTAACAAAATCCATCGTTACTTGCTCCCATTTCCACATTGGTATCTTAACTGGCTGCAGCAAACCCGAAGGTAACTAATGCTCAGCCTTAACTTGCTAGTAAGTCAAACAGCGAGCAACAAAGTCGGTAACCTCACATTTCAATCCTAGTCACCAGTACAACTGTCAGAGGTCTGGATACATCTTGTTTCCACTAGGATGCATAACGTAAAGACTACTATGCACTTCCCTCAGAATCGACAATCGCAAATCCTCATCATTAGGTACACAGATCCTACCTCAGAAGCACAATACCCCATCATTATTCAGCCCAAAATCTGTAGTAGTCCCAATCTCAATGTGTTAGCCCTAATATGACCCTAGTCGAAAAGTGGTTTCGGGACCACAAAACCGAGTCATAAAAATAATTAACTGTTATTTTCTATGTTTATTGTGCATGAACATACATATGTGAAAATTTCATACTTTAATTTTGTCAATTGTATATGAAATTATTGAATAGGACTTATGTGAGAAAAATGAAAAGTGATAGGCAAATTTTTAAGATGGTATATAATGAAGGTATTAAAAAGGAAGGGTTTTGCATGTCAAATTAACCATTTTGTTGTTAGTGGCCGGCCATGTTGTAAGTTAGTATAAAATATATGAATTTTATTTTAGCATTTTCCATTATTAAATGGCTTTAAAATATTGAATAATAATAGTTAAAGTAAGGAAATGGGTGAAAGAAACAAAGTCTTTATTCTTGTTTCTTCTTGGCCGATTCTAAGAGGGAAAAAGGGAGCAACCATTCGGTGATTCTAAGCCATAAATAAGGTGAGAAATTCATGTTAGCTTATGGATTTTTAGCATATTTTAAGTTAGATATTTAGTTCATTACATAGCCCATGACAAAATTTTTAGTTTTATGGTGTCTTGAGCATTCGGCCATAGGGGAAAATGGTAGGGGATAGATTGATGTTTTAAGGTTTAATAGAGTTTAAGGTAGTAAATACTTAAATTTTGGTATTTATGTATGAAAGAGATGAACTTGAAATTTTTGAATTACATGAATAAATCTTTCGGTTTGTCTTAGTATTAAATTGAAGGGAATGCCAGTAGGTCTTTGGAATGTACTAACTAGATATTGTTTTATATACATCTCTCAATAGGTTCGGCTTTGTGAATGAATTTAGAGGATTAAACCTTGAATGATGTTATGTATAGGTTTCGGCTATGAATCTTTGTATTTAATTTCTTTATATGTTGATGTTCAAATTGAGGGTTTCAGCTATAATATTACAATAAACTAGTGTGAATATTTGAGTGTGATATGCAAAATTTAATTGAATTGAGAAATGATTTCTCGAATGTCTAAAATATTATTCAACTTAGGCTTGTAAACACGTCTAGTCAGTGTTAAATGTTTTAATTAGGAAAGGTTATAAATTGAGTTTAGTGTTCAAGGAATAGTTGGTTGGACACCTAGTGCCGAATGTGTTCAAACGCAACTTACCAAGTACATAAATATGATAATGCTATAATGGTAGACTTAATTGGATTTCGGCATTTTGAGTGATGCGTTTGACTCTTGTGTCGATTTGGGACAATATGTGATTTATGTGAAGCTAAATGATGTCTATGAAATTTGAATATGCAAGGTATTAAGCTGGTATTATGTTCGATGGTGCATGAGTAGAGCATATGTATAACGCTTAAATAACTAGTTAATAAAATCATTCGCATTTAATTTATAATATACATGTATTTAATCGAATAGATAAATTGATAAGTTATTAAATAAGATCTATTTGTTTGAATCAAGCTCAAGAGCTAAGAGGGTCAAAATCAGATAAAGGAAAAGAAAAAGCAATCGAGTAGTCTATCCGCAACTATTCAAAATATCCGAGGTAAGTTTTAAGTATTTTCCTTTAGTATATAATTAATGATGCCATTATAAGAGTATATTATATAAATTCAATCTTTGACTTATACTTGAACTAAAAGGTATAATAGATAATGCATGTATATGTTTTTTATACTGATGATCATTTTGAATTTAAGATTTAATGAAAAATAGAGTGAGTAATATAAGAAGATAACCATCGAGTTGAAATGTGGTTGACGAAGTGCAATTTGAATTGGTATTCGAATGTAATATATGGCCATTAAGTAATACGATGGCTAAGATGTGTCAAAGTATGATCATAATTAAATGTGCTGGAATTATATCCGGACTTCAGTCATGAGCTATGTGCTAGAATTATATCAGGACTTTGAGTCCGCAGCTATATCTTTGGAATTATATCCGGACTTCAGGTCTGCAGGCTATGTGCTGGGATTATATCTGGGCTTAAAGTCCCGAAGACTTTGTGCTAATGACTGGACTTGGGTTTTAACCTAGCAGGCTTAACGTCGATAATTCGAGTAAGGTTATGAATTAAATGCAAGGAATGACTGCTATTAATTATGTAGTATA
Source organism: Gossypium longicalyx (assembly GCA_025698465.1). Taxonomy (NCBI): domain Eukaryota; kingdom Viridiplantae; phylum Streptophyta; class Magnoliopsida; order Malvales; family Malvaceae; genus Gossypium; species Gossypium longicalyx. Next base: position 10,053,951 of record CM047001.1, on the reverse strand, counting down.
CAGTATGAAAATCAGGTACGTAATTCGTACACATAATTGAAACCACCTTTAGATTAAAGTAACACTAACAAGGAATGGAATATACATATGTGTGTATAGATTTATGTATGGATGAATACCGAAGCTATGAATATGAGAATAACCATTTCGGATGATGTTTTTTTTATTGTATGAAAGTATACGATTATATTAATTATAAAATCCATGTTGATGATCGAGGTTTAGGTCGTAAATTTCTTTGTGTTGGCATATATATAAGTATGTATTTTCAGGCAAGGGGTATAAACTTGATTTCGAGTTTATTATTTCGTAATATTGATTTACATGTTAAGTTTTTTTTTATCTGTTTGAAATACTTAAGACTTACTAAGCTTCATTATGCTCACTTTGTTGCCTTGATTCCTTGTTTCTTAGATCCTGTTCATTAGCTATCATTCTCGGGAGTTTCAAAGTCGAAGTCATCCGCACTATCTAAGCTCATTAGGTACTTTTGTAGCTGAACTTTGTTAATGGCATGTATAGGACTGACTTTTGTTGTTATCTAAGTATCTTTTTGGTATTGTATATTCGTATAGCCATGCGAAAATGGCTCATTAAGTTATTATACATATTTCATAAAGTTAATGTGTATGTGTGGTTGATATTCAATTAATGTTTTAAATGTTTTTGTTATGAGTTGAATTTAGGAATTATTCTATAGTGGTAAATGAGATTTTGTGCTTGTTTTGTAATACTTCTTAATCCCTCCGGCAACGGGTATGGGTTAGGGGTGTTACACTCAACCTGATGAAAGCGCATCTCAAGGGTCTTATCCTCTAACTGCTTAGCTCTAATCTGCTCAATCCATAACGGCTTCACTTGCAGTTCTACCAGAAGACCACCATCGTCATAAAGACTCAGTCGAGTGACAACACTCTCAAATCAGTTACAACCCTACGGCTTAACGCATCAGCCACCACATTGGCCTTAACAGGATGATACTCAATGATGCAGTCATAATCTTTAAGCAACTCCACCCATCGATGCTGCCTAAGATTTAACTCCTTCTAAGTGAAGAGGTACTTGAGACTCTTATGATCAGTGTAGATGGTACACTTCTCACCGTACAGATAGTGCCTCCAAATCTTCAATGCAAAGACCACTGTAGCCAACTCCAAGTCATGCATCGGATAATTAGCCTCGTCAGTCTTGAGCTGTCGAGACGCATAAGCAACTACCTTACCATCTTGCATCAAGACACAACCCAAACCTACATGTGACGCATCACTGTAAACCATGAAATCCTTGCCAGACTCAGGTTGTATTAGGACTGGAGCCTAAGTCAAGACTATCTTGAGCTTCTCAAAGCTCTCCTGCTGAGCGTCCTTCCAAACAAAGGGAACTCCCTTATGCAGTAACTTAGTCAACGATGTTCCGATCAACGAAAACCCCTCTATGAAACGTCAGTAATATCCTGCCAGTCCCAGAAAACTACGGATATCTGACACATTCTTCGGTTGTTTCCAATCCAACACAGCCTCAATCTTCCGAGGATCCACTCTAATCCCCTCTGTAGAAACTACATGACCCAGAAATGTTACTTCTCGAAGCCAGAAGTCACACTTGCTGAACTTCGCATACAACTGTTTCTCATGAAGGATCTGTAGAACCACTCTTAAATGCTCATCATGCTCGTCCATAGACTTAGAATACACCAAAATGTCATCAATGAACACCACTACGAACTGATCCAAGTAGGGCTGAAACACCCAGTTCATCAAGTCCATAAATGCCGCTGGCGCATTAGTCAACCCAAAAGGCATAACTAGGAACTTGTAATGCCCATAACGAGTCCTAAATGTCGTCTTATGCACATCGGCCTCATTTACCTTCAACTGATGATAACCTGACCATAGATAGATTTTGAAAAACACTGAAGCCCCTCTGAACTGATCGAATAAGTTTCTATCCTCGGAAGTGGGTACTTATTCTTAATTGTCAACTTGTTCAATTGACGGTAGTCGATACACATCCTCATTGTACCATCCTTATTCTTTATGAACAGAACAGGTGCTCCCCATAGAGACACACTGGGGCGAATAAACCCACGATCCAACAGCTCTTGAATTTGACCCTTCAGTTCCGCCAGCTCTTTTGGTGCCATTCGATAAGGGACGATAGACACCGGAGCTGTACTAGGATTCAATTCAATCCCAAATTCTACGTCACGGCTTGGAGGCAATCCTAGTAGTTCTTTTGGAAAAACATCTAGAAAGTCTTTCACAGCACGGATGTCCTTAACCGATAAGTCCACAGAATCAGAAGCACTGATGTAGGCCAAAAATGCCTTACATCATTTCCTCACCAACTTCTCTGCTACCAACGCAGAAATCACATTATTCAGATAATTCCGTCGTACTCCAATCACGACTATCTCATTATCCTCTTCGGTCCTCAGGACAACCCTCTTTTCAGCACAATCTAGACTTACACGATGTTTTACCAACCAGTCCATACCTAAAATTAAGCCGAACTCCCTAAAAAAAAGTTCCATCAGATCAGTCAGAAATACCGTCCCTTGGACTTCTAATGGTACATCTCTAAATAGTTTACTAACCCTAACAGACTGCCCTAACAGACTCACCATAAAAATCTCACTAGAAATGCTCTCGTACCGTATTCCCAAAGTCTCAAACACATAACATGCAGGGTAGGAATGTGTAAAGCCTATGTCTATCAGTGCAACATAAGGTACATTAAGGATAAAAAAATACCAGTAATGACGTCTGGAGAATCTCTATCATCACGACGACGAGTAGCATAGACAAGCGCAGGCTACCTCACCTCAGTCGGCCCAGTACCTTGGCCCGGTGCTTTCTGTCCTCGGCCCATACCATTACCACCCCTAGCCTGGCCTCAGCCCCTAAGTGGCTGCTGAACTACCCTCAGTAGTTGTACAGTATCAGTAGCCAGAGCTTGCATCTGATTACCCCTCAGTGGACAATCCTTAACACGGTGCTCAGAAGATCCACATCTAAGACAAGCTCCAATAGATCTCCAATACTCGCCTGGATGGCGTCTATTACAAAGCTGGCAAATTGCCACCCCAATAGGTGCAACAGTAGGCCCAACTCTCACGGGCCCCTCAGATTTGGCCTTTTTCTTAGGCCTCATCCCAGAATCAGTAGACTCAGAATCCCTCTTAACTTTCCCTTTCTCATGGTTTTGACGCTTAGAGCGCTTCACCTCTTCGGCTATCTTGGCCTTCTCGACCAAGACTGAGAAATCTCGCTCCCTCTGAGGAGCTATCAGAACTCACAGACTATCACGAAGACCATTCTCAAAGCGAACACAGTGCTCATACTCAACCGCCACCATGCCTCGTGCATAACGGCTCAGCCTCAAAAAGTCGGCCTCAGACTCGACCATCGAACAATCTCCCTAAGTAAGATTCAAGAATTCACGCCTTCTAACGTTGATATAACTGGCCCCCATATACTTGCTCTGGAAGGCTGTCTTAAATGGATCCCACGTCAGACTGTCGGACTGAGTGCCATCCCTAACCGTTAGCCACCACTGATACGCTTCATCGCGAAGCAACGAAATAGCCCCCTTGAGCTTCTGCTCGGCAGTAAAATCTAGATCATCCATAATCCACTCTGTGGCCTCCATCCAGTACTAAGCCACATTAGGAGCAACTCCAGCGATGCTGTAATAATCAAATTTAGGGCCTAGTCGAAACAGTGGTCTCGGGACCACAAATTCGAAGATAAAATTTTTTTTATTATTTTTATGAGGTTATGGTACTATTATATTAGTGCATGAAAAATTTGGTGAGTTAATTTTAATTTTTTCAAGCTCGATTGCGATAAAGGACTAAATCACATAAAAGGCAAAAGCTGCATTTTAGTACCAAAATGTGTTAAATAGCTAGAGAATCAAAATTTGGAGTATTTAAAGGGAAATTAGACCCTTTTTAGAGTGCTTGGCCGGCCATGGGAGACAAATTGGTCAAAAAGTCCAAGTTTGGTTGGGTTTGGTGGCTAATTTGACTAAAATAGGAATAAAATAAGAAAAATATGATATCACCTTCTCATTTTCTTCTCTATCGCCAAAAATATCAGCAAAAATAGAGGTTTGAAAGCTTAAAAATCTACAGCAACTTAAAGCACTCATAAGTAACTGATTTTAATGAGTTTTCTTCAAGATTTTTATATTTTTGAGACCCTTAAAGCATAAGTTTTCAAATGAGGGTGATATCTTACAAAATGGTCAAGAGTTTAAGATTTTTCCATGGATGTATTTGTGATATATTCTGAGTTTTTATGGAAGAATATGAGTCCTAGTTGTGTTATAAACAACTTTTGTGAAAGGTGTTAGCATGAAAACACCTAAAAAGACTGTTTTGCATAAGCTGTAAAATAGGTGGTTAGTGTGTGAAATAGTGAGAATTTGGGATTGCCATAGTAGTAAAAAGAGTTTAGCTAGGCTTTAAATACGAGGAAATTCGATAAAAATCGATTTTCGGGCCTAGAGGAAAAATGGCCATTTTACCAAAGTTGTGAATTTATGAATGCCTAATTGTGTTTAGTGACTAAATGGATGTATATTATTATTATAGATCAAGATTTTCCAAAACCAAGCCTAGACAGGGGAAAAGCCAAGCAATCTGAATAAGCTGACTAGTCAAGTACTTTTTGTAAACCAAGGTAAGTTGTATGTAAATAATACAACTACACTGTTAATAATTGTATTCATATTGTCATTCAATTGATACTGTACAAGTTGTTAAGTTATAAATTGAGAATGCCTTGTAATATTGAGATAGTAGAAATATTCTGTTGAAACCTCAAGATATGAAGTGGATATTTGTGCCAAGACATTGGGTGATTTGTGTACCAGTGTAAGACATGTCTGGGACATGGCATCGGCATAGAGATGAGTGCTAGAGTAAGACATATCTAGGACATGCATCAGCCTCAACAGAGATAGCCAGTGTAAGACGTGTCTGGAACACGCATCGGCTAGGAGTTGTGCTAGTGTAAGACATGTCTGGGAAATGCATTAGCACGCATATATGAGACCAAGTGTAAGACCATGTCTGGGACATGGCATCGGCAATATATCCCATGTTGAAGGTTTATGGAATATCCAGTAGTATTCCAAAAGTTCAATGGTGAAAGTTATAGTTCAATTTTGATAAAGAAAGGATGATTATGTTGTGAGTGTTACAGGTACCTATATGATAAGCATGAGTAACGAGCTTAAATTTAGAATATGGGACTCGAGTAGATGATAATGAGTAAGTTAAGTTATGTTTACCTTTGAGCTATAAGCATGATGGTAAATGGTGAGATTGTTGTATAGTTATTTATATGCAACTTACTAAGCTTTATGCTTACTCCCTTTCCTTTCCTTTTTCTTTCAGTGTCACCAAGCTAGCTTAAGGATCTCTTAAAGTTAGAAATATCAATCACACTATCAGCCGCAATACTCGGTATAGCTTGATTTATATTTTTGAAGGTGGCATGTATAGGACTAGACTAGGATGTTGGATTAAGAGAATTATTTATGTATTTTGGCTCAAGTCATAAGCCCTTCATTTTGTGTCAAGGCTGGAATAATGGCTATTATTCACTTTGATGAATACATACAATGTTCTTTCTATGGATGAATTGGTGTCCAATATGATGAAATTTGTATATTGAAATGATCTTGTGTAGGTTTTGCAAAATGAATGAAAAATGGCTTGGAAGATAGCCTAGTTTGTCCATACAGGTAAGACACATGGGCGTGTGTCTAGGCCATGTGTGAGACACGGCTCATGCCCATGGGTGTGTGTTGTGGCAGTGCATCCCCTGCACTTTAAAGTCATTTTAGTACACGGGCAAGCCAGACAGGCGTGTGCCCAGGTCGTGCCATAAAGTCAGTATGCATGCTAGTAGTATATGGGCAAGAGGCACGATCGTGTGTCTCATTCGTGTGAAGGACACGTTTATAGGGCACGGGTGTGTGCTTGGGCCGTGTAGTTTTGGCAGAATGCCTAGGTTTTTAGGCACGGGTTCGAGATATGGGTGTGTCCCTAGCACACGGCTGTGTGTTCTATATCCACACGGGCGTGTGGAATCTTGATACATGAAACTTTTTTAAATTTTCATGAGTTCTCGGTTGGGTTCTGAACCACCCCAGATGTATGATTTGGGCCTCGTAAGTTCGTATATGAGATAGATTGTATGTGAAAAGAGAAGTTTTTAAATTGTTTGAAATTTTTTTATGGCCCGGTTTTGTATAGTTGGTTGAGTCAAGAAAGGTAACACCTTGAACCCTGTCCCAACATCGGATACAGGCAAGGGGTGTTACATTTAGTGGTATTAGAGCATGGTTTAGTCGATTCTAGGACTGAACTAGCCAGAGTACAAGTCTAGCTATACATGCCACGTATATGCATATTAATAGTGTGACGATTTCTAATGATTATAAATTGTGTTTATCATAATAATGGATTATGATAGAACCACGGCGGATGACGTGGAAAGTAATGCGCCAGCTCCCGCGGAAGGGACCGCGCCGATAGAGAGTGAGCCCGTAAGTATGGGCCACGGCGGAGGGGCTAGGGAAGCCTACCTTCGAATGATGGATGCTTGGTATACAGAGTTCGTTCGTGCGAACCCAAACACCCCACCACCCCCACCTCCTCCGATTCCTCAATACGCCCCGATGGCTCCGCAAGGTACGGATGTGTTCAGATGAGAGAAGCCTCCGGTAGGCATGATCAGGAAGCAAAGGGCCAAGGAATTTTGAGCTAGAGTAGATGATGACCCGGAGAGAGCAGAGTTTTGGCTAGAAAATACCATGAGGGTATTCAATGAGGTGTCATGCACGCCTAACGAGTGCGTGAAGTGTGCACTTCTACGAGACTTAACTTATCAGTGGTGGAACACTCTCGTATCTGTAGTACCGAGAGAAAGAGTGACTTGGGAATTTTTCCAAGCAAAGTCTCGAAAGAAGTATATTAGCCAGAGGTTTATGAACCAAAAAAGAAAGGAATTTCTAGAGTTGAAGTAAGGTGATAAGACTGTGACAGAGTATGAGCGGAAGTTTGTAAAACTCAGCAAGTATGCGAGAGAATGCGTATCCTCTGAAGCTGCTATGTGTAAGAGGTTTGAGGATGTCCTCAATGAAGACATTCGAGTGTTTGTGGGCATCTTAGAGCTAAGAGAATTTGTGATGCTCGTTGAGAGAGCATGTAAAGCAGAAGAGCTGGTGAAGGAGAGAAGGAAGGTGGCCATTGAGTTGTGAGATTTTAAGAGAAGACAAATGCGGAAGACGCATCAGTCCTCCTCCAAGAAGTCAAAAGAGTTTAATACCCAATCGAATACTTTGGTTGGATATTCAAAGAGAAACAAGAATCGACAGAACATGGCATCTAAAGCCCAAACTACCTCAGTGGCAAGTGTTAGTAGTGCTCGGCAAAATAGGCCAGAGTGTTTGCAATGTGGAAGACGTCACTTGAGCGAATGCCGAATAAGCGAGAGGGGTTGTTTCAAGTGTGGATCACTTGACCACTTTATCCGCAAGTACCTTGAGATGGACGAAAGAGAGAGAAAATAAGAGGTGAAAGCAAGCAATGCTCCCTTGAGGGGTAGGCCTCAAAGGAACCCCGGGAGTGGGTATAGTAGTAGAGGTGCACTAAGAGAGGTCACGATAAGATCTGAAGGTAAAATGCTAGCGAGGACCTATGCTATACGAGCCCGAGAAGAGGCAGAGTCCCCATACGTGATCACAGGTACCTTTTCTATTCACGATATAACTGTTGTCGCTTTAATTGACCTGGGATCTACCCACTCTTACATATGTATGGAATTAATACCTCATATAAACATGCTAGTAGAGTCCACTAAATTTGTAATAAAAGTGTCTAACCCATTAGGCAAGCATGTATTAATGGACCGAGTGTGTAAAAATTGTCCTTTGGCGATTAGAGGCCACTGTTTTCCAGCCAACTTGATGTTGTTGCTGTTTAATGAATTCGATGTAATTCTTGGGATGGATTGGTTGACCTCCTATGGCATTATAGTAGACTGTGGGAGAAAAGTAATTCAGTTAAGATGTGAGGATGAAAATGATCTTCGAGTTGGGCCAGATAAGTCAGATAACTTGTCTGTGATAGTATCGCCTTTAGCATCCAAAAGATATTTGAGAAAAATTTATGAAGCTTATCTAGCTTTTGTGTTGAATACCCAAGTGTCCGAGTCGAAGATTGAGTCAGTATCAGTGGTTTATGAGTTTATAGACGTCTTTTCAGAGAGTTACCAGGGTTAACCCGAGGAGGAAGGTTGAGTTTGGTATCAAGTTGGCTCCTAGTATGACGCCAATCTCGATTACACCTTATAGGATGGCCTCCACCGAGTTAAAGGAGTTGAAAGTGCAGTTTCAAGAGTTAACAGACAAAGGTTTTGCTAGACCGAGTTATTCATCATGGGGTGCTCCAGTACTTTTTGTGAAAAAGAAAGACGGGTCAATGAGGTTATGTATCGACTACAGAAAGCTTAACAAGGTGACAGTGAAGAACAAGTATCCTTTACCGAGGATCGATGATCTCTTCGATCAATTGAGAGGAGCTACTGTGTTCTCTAAGATAGACTTAAGATCGGGCTACTACCAGTTAAGAGTCAAGGAACATGATGTACCGAAGACTGCTTTTCAGACAAGATATGGGCATTATGAGTTTCTTATTATGCCTTTTAGATTGATAAATGCCCCAGCGGTATTTATGGACTTGATGAACCGTATCTTCTGACCGTATTTGGATAGGTTCGTCTTCGTTTTTATTGATGACATCTTGGTTTATTCGCGTAACGAGAATGAGCACGCGGAGCATTTGAGAACTGTGTTGCAGATCTTAAGGGATAAGAAACTTTATGCCAAGTTTAGTAAGAGCGAGTTTTGACTCAAAGAGGTCAGGTTTCTAGGACATGTTGTGTCGGGTGACGGGATCGAAGTTGACCTAAGTAAGATCTTAGCAATTATGGAATGGAAACTGCCAAGGAATGTAACAGAGGTTCATAGTTTTCTAGGGCTAGCAAGATACTTAGACGATTTGTAAATGGATTCTCCATGATAGCTACACCAATAACGAGGCTACTACAAAAAGATGTCAAGTTCAAATGGACAGAAGAGTGCCAACAGAGCTTCGAGAAGTTAAAGGCTTTGTTGACCGAAGCCCCAATTTTAGTGCAACCAGAGTCGGGTAAAGAATTTGTAATTTATATTGATGCCTCTCTAAATGGTTTAGGGCGTGTACTCATGCAAGAAGGAAAAATTATAGCCTATGCCTCGAGACAGCTAAAACCTCACGAGAGAAATTATCCGACCCATGACTTAGAGCTAGCAGCTGTAGTGCTCACCCTAAAGATTTGGCGACACCATTTGTATTGGGAGAAATGTAGAGTATTAATCGATCACAAGAGTCTAAAGTATTTAATGACTCAGAAAGAATTGAATTTGAGGCAACAACGATTGTTAGAGCTAATAAAAGATTATGAGTTGATCATTGACTACCATCCATGAAAGGCGAACGTAGTCGCCGACGCTTTGAGTAGAAAGTCGTTATTTGCTATGAAAGTCTTGAACACTCTGTTGACTATATCTAGTGATGGATCTGTCTTAGCAGAGTTAAGAGCCAGACTGACTTTTCTTCATGAAATTTGTGAAGCTCAGAAAGATGACGAGAAACTACAAGCTAAGAGAACTCATTGTGAATCAGAGATTGAGTCAGAATTTCGTGTTAGTACTGATGGGTGTATAATGTTCAAAGATAGAGTTTGTGTACCCAAAGATAGTGAGCTCATTCAGAAAATTTTGCGAGAGGCACACAGTGGTTGTTCGTCAATTCACCCGGGTAGCGTGAAAATGTACAACGACCTTAAGAAAATGTATTGATGGCTGGGTATGAAAAGAGACATTTCTGATTTCGTATCCAAGTGCCTAGTGTGTCAACAAGTAAAGGCTGAACATCAAGTGTCTTCGGGTTTACTTCAGCCTATTATGATTCCCGAGTAGAAATGGGATCATATCACCATAGACTTCGTGACCAATTTGCCTCTAACCCCAAAAAAGAAAGATGCAGTATGGGCTATTGTTGATAGACTCACTAAGTCAGCACACTTCATACTGGTGCGTGCCGACTACTCCCTTGAAAAGTTGGCCGACTTGTATGTTTCTGAGATTGTGAGGCTTCATGGTGTGCCATTATCGATTGTATCTGATCGAGACCCGAGGTTCACCTTGATGTTTTGGAAGAAGTTACAAGAAGCTTTAGGAACCAAGTTGAGTTTCAATACGACATTTCATTCGCAAATTGACGGACATTCCGAAAGAGTAATACAAATCTTAGAGGACATGTTGAGGTGCTGTGTTCTCGAGTTCCAAGGAAGTTGGGAAAAACACTTACCATTGGTTGAATTCGCCGACAACAACAGCTATCAGTCGAGTCTAAAAATGGCGCCTTATGAGGCTTTGTACGGGCGAAAGTGCCGAACGCTCCTATTCTGGACTGAGTTAAGAGAGAGTCAGATTCACGTGGTTGATTTGATTAAAAAGGCTGAGGAAAAAGTTAAGGTGATTCGTGACTGTTTGAAAGCCGCATCGGATAGACAAAAATCCTACGTGGATTTGAAACGAAGGGAGATTGAGTTTGAAGTCAGGGATAAGGTATTTTTGAAAGTTTCCCCGTGGAGGAAAGTCCTCAGATTTGATAGAAAAGGCAAGTTGAGTCCACGTTTTATAAGACCTTATGAGGTTACCGAGAGAGTAGGGCCTATTGCCTACCATTTGAGTTTGCCACCAGAGTTGGAAAAGATTCACCAGAAGTTGAGATTCTCCTAGATATAACGTATGGTGAGGAATCGGATAAGATATTAGCTCGAGAGGTCAAATAGTTAAGAAATAAGAGTATACCGCTTGTGAAGGTTTTGTGGCATAGACATGGGGTCAAGGAAGCCACATGGGAACCCGTGGAGTCTCTAAGAGAGCAGTATCCAAACTTATTCACCGGTAAGATTTTCGAGGACGAAAATCCCTAAGGAGGAGAAATGTAATAACCCGATTTAGGTCCTAGTCAGAACAGTGGTCTCGTGACCACAAATCCGATGATACAAAAATTATTTTTATTATTTTTATGAGGTTATGGTACTATTATATTAGCGCATGAAAAATTTGGTGAGTTAATTTTAATGTTTTCAAGCTCGATTGCGATAAATGACTAAATCGCATAAAAGGAAAAAGTTGTATTTTAGTACCCAAATGTGTTAAATAGCTAGAGAATCAAAATTTGGAGTATTTAAAGGGAAATTAGACCCTTTTTAGAGTGCTTGGCTGGCCATGGGAGACAAATTGGTCAAAAAGTCCAAGTTTGGTTGGGTTTGGTGGCTAATTTGACTAAAATAGGAATAAAATAAGAAAAAAGATTATATCACCTTCTTATTTTCTTCTCTATCACCAAAAATATCAGCGAAAATAGAGGTTTGAAAGCTCAAAAATCTGCAGCAACTTAAAGCACTCATAAGTAACTGATTTTAATGAGTTTTCTTCAAGATTTTTATATTTTTGAGACCCTTGAAGCATAAGCTTTCAAATGAGGGTGATATCTTACAAAATGGTCAAGAGTTTAGGATTTTTACATGGATGTATTTATGATATATGCTGAGTTTTTATAGAAGAATATGAGTCCTAGTTGGGTTACAAACAACTTTTGTGAAAGGTGTTAGCATGAAAACACCTAAAAGGACTATTTTGCATAAGTTGCAAAATAGGTGGTTAGTGTGTGAAATAGTGAGAATCTGGGATTGCCATAGTAGTAAAAATAGTTTAGATAGGCTTGAAAAAAGAGGAAACTCGATAAAAATTGATTTTCGGGCCTAGGGGCAAAATGGTCATTTTACCAAAGTTGTGAATTTATGAATGCCTACTTGAGTTTAGTGACTAAATGGATGTATATTATTATTATAGATCAAGACTTTCCAAAACTGAGCCTAGACCGAGGAAAAGCCAAGCAATCCGAATAAGCTGACTAATCAAGTACTTTTTGTAAACCGAGGTAAGTTGTATGTAAATAATACAACTACACTGGTAATAATTGTATTCATATTGTCATCCAATTGATATTGTACGAGTTGTTAAGTTATAAATTGAGAATGCCTTGTAATATTGAGATAGTAGAAGTATTCCGTTGAAACCTGAGGATATGAACTGGATATTTGTGCCAACACATTGGGTGATTTGTGCGCCAGTGTAAGACATGTCTGGGACATGCTTCGGCCACATTAGGAGAGGCAGCGTAAGACCATGTCTGGGACATGTATCGGCCTTGACAGAGATAGCCAGTGTAAAACGTGTCTGGGACACACATCGGCTAGGATTTGTGCTAGTGTAAGACATGTCTGAGACATGCATCAGCACGCATATATGAGAGCCAGTGTAAGACCATGTCTGGGACATGGCATCGGCAATATATCCCATGTTGAAGGTTCATGGAATATCCAGTAGTATTCCAACGGTTCAATGGTGAAAGTTATAGTTCAATTTTGATAAAGAAAGGATGATCATGTTGTGAGTGTTACAGGTACCTATATGATAAGCTTGAGTAACGAGCTTAAATTTAGAAAATGAGACTCGAGTAGATGATAATGAGTAAGTTAAGTTATGTTTACCTTTGAGCTATAAGCATGATGGTAAATGGTGAGATTGTTGTATAGTTATTTATATGCAACTTACTAAGCTTTATGCTTACTCCTTTTCCTTTCATTTTTCTTTCAGTGTCACCAAGCTAGCTTAAGGATCCCTTAAAGTCAGATATATCAATCACACTATTAGCCGCAATACTCGGTATAGCTTGATTTATATTTTTGAAGGTGGCATGTATAGGGCTAGACTAGGATGTTGGATTAAGAGAATTATTTATGTATTTTCGCTCAAGTCAAAAGTCCTTTATTTTGTATCAAGCCTGGAATAATGGCTATTATTCACTTTGATAAATACATACAATGTTCTTTTTATGGATGAATTGGTGTCCATTATGATGAAATTTGTATATTGAAATGATCTTGTGTAGGTTGTGCAAAATGGGTGAAAAAATGGCTTGGAAGATAGCCTAGTTTGTCCACACGGGTAAGACACACGGGCGTGTGTCTAGGCCGTGTGTGACATACGGCTCACGCCCATGGGTGTGTGTTGTGGCTGTGTGTCCCCTGCAATTAAAACTTTAAAGTCATTTTAGCACACGGGCATGTGCCCAGGCCGTGCCATAAAGTCAGTATGTATGCTAGTAGTACACAGGCAAGAGACACGGCCGTGTATCTCGGCCGTGTAAAGCACACAGTTTTAAGGCATGGGTGTGTGCTTAGGCACTGTGGTTTTGGCAGAATGCCCAGGTTTTTAGACACGGGTTTGGGATATGGGCATGTCCCTAGCACACGGCCGTGTGTTCTATATCCACACGGGCGTGTGGAATCTTGATGCATGAAACTTTTCTAAGTTTTCATAAGTTCTCGATTGGGTTTTGAACCACCCCAGGTGTATGATTTAGGCCTTGTAAGTCCGTATATGTGATAGATAGCATGTGAAAAGAGAAGTTTTTAAATTGTTTAAAAATTTTTTTATTGCCCGGTTTTGTATAGTTGGTTGAGTCAAGAAAGGTAACACCTTGAACCCTGTCCCGGCGTCAGATACGGGCAAGGGGTGTTATAGATGCCCCTTAATACCTCAGCCCCATTAGACCAGACTCGTTCCGTAACCGACCCACGACCTCCAGATCCAACATTAGCCCCAGCGACCTATTCCAGAATTTACAGCATGGCCTGAGACAATGCGTCGTCCCCAGCTGCACAGTCTTGAGACTCATCACCAGTCTCAGTAACAGGTGACACCGGCGTCTTACTAGTGTCCAGATTAGGGATCGTATCAGATGCGAAGGACTCAGCTCGAATCCCTCTATGGGCTCTACTCAGCCTCTAGTACCTCGCCCACGAGTACCACGTGTGCTCATCGTAATTATCAAATTAATCTATATTTAGAAGTTTTATGCAAATCAATTTACAGTTTCAATAATTATTAGCAAATATTTTATGCAAAATAGTATCAGAGTTTTAGAGTCTGTTATCGCGAGTAATAAGCTTACTATAGTTCCAGTTTACACTACCTGGTTTATTTTTGCTTCTAATCCAACCACTAGCACTCCAAAGCCTAAAATTGATCATAGCGAACCCAAAATCAGTCTCTTAAGTCAGATTATTAAAAGTAGGCAAATCCTGAAATGAGAGATCTACTTACCTTCAACGAATAACGGTGATTCCTCGCTGTTTAGAACCCCGATTAATGACCCACAGATCCTTGAATATTCCCTAAAAGCAACCAAAATCCCTTTTAAAATGATCTCCAAAGAAAATCACGCAACTTAGTAAAGCATTACTTACCGAATCGACAGAACCGCTAGCAACACACCTAAGCTTATCGAAAAAAAAAGGAAAGGGAAAAAAGAGAAGGGGATTTTTGACAGCAAGGGGAATTGGGAAAAAGAAACGGCAGAGAAAGGGAAAAAGAAGGGAATAGCCCTAATTTTACCTATGCCCTAACTCAGATTTCTGATAAAGCCCAATTTCTAGCCACAACTTGCAGCAAAATAACTCCAACGCCTCTACAGGGAATCGAACCCCTGACCCTAAGCGTATTCCCTTGCCACTTAACCACTAGACCAGCAGGCCCATTCTGTTAAGTTTTTACCCATAATTCATTATAAGCCCACTAACCTCAAGTCACACTTTATTCAATAAAAACCAAAATTTAGCCCAAGTTAAAGCTTGAACTTGGGACCTCCCAAACACACCCCAGAGCACATTATCACTTAATCCACATATATTTAAACCGAAAATAACTCAAAACACAAATTCAGACACTTCCAAGCCCAACACTTACAAAAGCCGAACTACAGAAATTTGGGGCGTTACATGTCTAACCCCACGCCATGAATTAAGGAGAATCTGTCATAAAATCAAGTAACCAACAACCCTTCATCCCACATTTCATGGCCAGCCAAGCAAGGGAGAAAACCAAGGGATCTCCATGCTACTTTTAGGAACTTCCTGGTTATTCCTCTACTATAAATACTACCCTTCATCCCATTTCAATCATCCCTCAATTCACATTTCTATCATCTTTCTTTCCTCTCTTCTATGCATAAGCCATTCATTTCCCCACTTTCTTTTAGCTAGCATTTCCCTTTAGAAAAACTCTCTTGGCTAGCCACCTTGAGGAGTAGTTTACGAAGGAGCAATCACAAGAATTGGAGAAAGTCATCACGATCAGTCTTTGGAGAATCGCCGAAATAATTAAGAGTTCCTTCTTCCTTATTCTTTATTTTTGTTCTTAGATATTCAAATATATTTGCAAATTGTTTAGTTGTTTTTCCCTTAATGATGATGACTTAATTTTGGTCTAGCTGGAATGATTGCAATAGTTTGATAAAATTCATTTTGATTCATGTTTATGATGTTTTGTGCCTTAGTAGTTCATGCTTTCAATTAAAATAATTTATGTATATTATGCATTAAAATATGTTTTGATGTGTTAGAATTACTTGAACAATCCTGACCAGATGGTAATTAATGGATACAATAATTGTAAGGTGCATCCTTAATTTAGATCCTGATCTGATTAAATTAAATGTTCGTAATAACTCGAGAGAGCTCTATTACCTTGCATAACTTTACGTTTGTGTGATTAACCTGTTTCAAACCTGACCCGTCCCTATTACTTCACATAAATTCTAAGGAATCCTTAGTTAAATATGGATATAGAAATATACATGCTTTACTAAGTATAAGATTTCAAAAGAACTTATATTAGCTTCCAAGTTAATGAATGATAATGAATGATCGAGTTGCCATGAAATTTTTTTGGAACACTGTTATGCATGATGAGAAAACGAATTGAGTCAAGTGTTGTGATTATTCTAGCTTATCCATGTTATTGTTGTTAAACTTGTGAAATTGTTATTAAACCACCACCTTGCATTTTATTTCAACTTATTTGCATTTAGGTTAATTTGCATCTAGTTAATTAATTTAATTTTAGTATCCATCACTCCAAATTATTGTGTTTCTTTACCAACTTGTAAATCCTTAATTTTACAATTTTTGATTAAAAAATATAGTCATTGTGGAGACGATAACTCTTTTACTTACTTATTACTTGATAACGATTGTGTACACTTGCACACTCCGTCACGAATCAAGTTTTTCGCGCTGTTGCCAGGAACTATTAGTTTAATCATTATTTAGAAATTATTTCTTGCAACTTGGTTTTTTATTTTTATTTAATTAATTTTTTTATTTTTTGTGATTTTCTTTTTAGATGTTTATGAGTATTGATTGAATCATCGATTTACTCCTTATAAACCATAAAAATGCTAAGTTGCAAAATGAGATCACCACTTTTTAGCAAATGAATGATGAACCCTAAAATGCAAGATTTAAAGAGCTACTACATAAATGCCCTCACCACAAGATTCCATATTGCATTCAATTGGAGACATTTTATAATGGTCTTAATGCACACACAAGGTTGGTGGTAGATGTTTCTGCGAATGGTGTTTTCCTATCTAAGTCTTATAATGAGGCTTACGAAATCATCGAGAGAATAGCTAGTAAAACTTCCAGTGGCCAACAAATTAAGCAGCTTCAAGAAGACGAGTAGCCGGAGTGCGTGAAGTAGATGCCCTTACTTCACTCTTAGCTCAAGTATCTTCTATCTCTTCAATATTGAAACAGTTTATACTAACAATTTAAATAATATTGCAGTTTAACCACTGAGTCAATTTGACAATATTTCATGCGTATATTATGGGGACAGACATTCTTTTGAGAATTGTCCATCAAATACCGAGTTTGTTTGTTATGTAGGAAATCAAAACCATAATAGAAGTGGACAAGGACCATAGTCCAACTTTTATAATCCTTCATGGCGAAGCCATCAAAATTTTTCTTGGAGTAACCAAGGAGCTGGACAGAATAGTTACATGCAAAATAGATCAAATCAACCTCAAGGGTTCAATCAACAAGTTCAGAAACCACCACTAGTTGAATCATCTAACAACTTGGAGAATTTATTGAAGGCATACATGGCAAAGAATTATGCCTTAATCCAAAGCCAAGCAACTACACTAAAAAATTTGGAAAACTAAATGGGTCAGTTAGCTACGGAGCTTTATAATAGACCGTATGAAGCCTTGCCTAATGACACAGAAAATCCAAGGAATTTAGGTAAGGAACATTGCAAGGTATCAAAAAGAACTTTCACATATCAATCACCATTATTAATATTGTAACAGAACATGACATAAACATTATCATTCGGAAGAGTCATGGACATAACATAATGCATAATAGTTTCCTACCCCCAACCATCCGCTACACACCACGAGTTCCCTAGAACTCGTTTGCCAGACTCCATACATTATGAGCTAAGCTCAATGTGGTTAAGCCACCATTATACGTAATGCAATTATACTGCCATTTAAAATAAAATGCGATATAATCGCTATTCTCCTCATTATTCCTGGTGCAGTGCACTGAAAACATAAATGTAGACTTAATATGCCACCATTACTCCACAAAACTCCTCTATTATCCATATAATCCCACCCCATTCACATACGATATGTCATACAAATTTTCAACAAAAAACATGTTTCCATTACATTCTCATTTCAATAGCATGTTCTACATGCCCTCATAATATCATTCTAACATACCATAGTTTCATTATCACTTTATCAGCAATTTTTCCAGTACTCATAAAGTAGACTTTCATTCAGCACATTTCATAGCATATCACCCATATATACATTTTATACATTCAATATTTATTTTCATTCAATTACATGCCATATGTACAACCAGCATACACCATATCATTAATCCATACATATTATTCCATACCAATACCATTCATATAAACATTTGATCATTCATGCAATTTTGTGAAACATGCCATTTAGTTGGGGCTCGAAACATACCTGATTCAACCACCTTAAAACCACTTACTTAGCCACATATCTAAGCCTGAACAGCAAGTTCAAACATCATTTTAAGTATTAAAAATTTTATTTAAACATTCAAATTTATAGGTTAGAACACACACCTTAATTTCGCATAACCGTAGCACTACTTGCGAAACTCGCGATTCCTCCTTTCTTCTTAAATTGAACCTAAATTAAAATAAAATATTTATCGAGTTAAGAATTTGAAAAATCAGCCTTACTCTAAGGGTTCAATCAAATCAATGTTACCATTCCAACTTTCAGATCCAATTCGACTAGACTACTTACTCTGATTCGATGTGAGACATGTGCATGAATGACTAATGGCTTCACTACTGATCTGAGGCATTTAAAGTAGTGCCTAACACAATAAAATATTGAAAAATAAGTACCTAATCATCCATTTAAAATCTTAATTTAATCAACTAACACATTCCCTAATAATCAAGTCAAAACTACACCTTAACCCGCAAACAACCACACTTACGCTTCTCGATTCATTAGATCTGAGTTGTCGAATGACTAAGATTGAATTTTCCTATAACGTAACAGATCAGAGGTCGACTAGAATGAGGTATTACGAATTAAAACCTTTCTATAAAAAGGGTGGTAAATGTACAAAAAACCAGCAGCCCTTTTTGGTGGTTCTAGGGGGCGTCACACCACCAAAATTGGCCATAATGAGGGCTGTTTTGAAAAACACCGTTAAGACTTGTTTTAAGGATGAAAAGAGCCTATTTTAGCCTTGAAAATAAATTTAAATCAAGGCTATAATCAAATTTTTAAATCGGTTTTAGGACTCAAATCGGCAGCCACCAAAAGAGAAACTTCAGGGGTAATAACCACCACCAACGGCGGCGGTTTTAGAGATTGTTTTGAGTGGCTCAAGTGATGAAATTGATGGCTGGAAATTGATCAATTAAATTAGAAAAAGAATTACCAAAATTCTAGATGTGGAATGGTGAATCTTTTACGAAAAAATTGGAAGGAAAAATAGAAAAATGAGTCATTTACCCGAGAGATGCTAAAGGGCGACAACAAAGAACTTTGTGGCAGTAAAGGAGGCTAATTTCAACTGCAAAAAGGGGTAGATCTAAAGTTAGAAAATTGAAAAAAAAATAACAGCAACAAAGATGAGGAAATCAACCAAAAATTCACTATCAATGAAGGAGGGAAGGACGGTAAGAAGAGAGGGCTTGATAGGCGGCACTATGATGGAAAAAGGGAAGAAAAATGAGAGAGAAAAAAGGGTGAAAAATTTATACCTAAGGTTCAAGACTTGGGTGGCACAAAATAAGGAGAATGAGAAATTTTAGCAAATATTAAGCTATTTTGCAAAAGAAGAGAATCAAACATGAGACCTTGATCTAATTGCACTGACTCCTCATTTTTCATTTAACAACAGGGCCATTTACTCATCTTTGAAATAATTTTACATTTTTTTAAACTAAAATTTCAGATTTTACAGCATTGAGGCATATTTGTAGTGGATGTGCCAGCATTTCCATATTTCTTCACCTGATCCTGCGCCTCGCGATCCTGACATCCCACACAGTGTCAATTAGTGACTCCATTTAGTTTTATATTTTATTTATTTTCAATTTTATTTTTAGTTGTACTTTATTTTTATTGTTGGATGTTTTTTATTTTATTTTGAGACTTATATGCTTTATTTTAGTTTATTATACACTTTATTTTTATTATTTTGTCGGTTTTTTCTATTTTTTCTATTTTTTTATCTTATTTTTTTCTATCTTCTAATTAATGTGCTTGGAATATGTACTTCATTTAGAATCTCCTATAAATTTGGATTTTACTATTTTAGAAGAATCATCCAAATTCAAGGCAGTTTCATTTTTTTCCATCATTATGATATTTTGCTTATTTTGTTTATATATGTTTGTACATTGACGGCAATGTACATCTTAAGTGTGCAGAGGGTGTTTATATGTTTATGCGATAAAATTTTCGAATTAATGTTTGTGTTTAATTAATTTTCTCAAACCTATCATTAAATGTTATTTTTTTTAATTTGGAGTTTTTATTGATTCTTTTTTGGAATATTTTGTGGATTTTTGTGCATTATGTGATTTATACTTTAAGACATGAGAGAGTCAAGCATGATAAGTTGTGTTCAGAAATTATTATTTTAGGCTATCTCATTGAATTGAAGCATTATCTTGAAATTTTAAATTTGCAAGTTTGACATCATGACCATAATTTTTTGTGAGCTTTGGAGCTTATAGAGCATATTTTTTTTCGTGCTCATTTTATTTTTGGTTGTGAGTATGTCAACTTGATTTGTTATTCTAGAACTTGCTTCAGTTATACATGTCAAGACCACATTATTGATTTGATATATTGAGATAATAGAAGCACTTAGTGTAACACCCCTAACCCGTATCTATCACCAGAATAGGGTTACAAAGCATTATCGGAGTTTACACTTCAAAACTATCAAAAATTTAAAACATTTAATTCACACCATAGCAAAATCAATCATTAATATTCATATTGTCCCTTATACGAGCCCTTGAGGCCCTAAAAACACGTTAGGAACAAGTTGGGACTAAATCAGAAATATATAGAATTTTTCAAAAAAGGATGAAAATTTTCAAACTGCAGGGGTCACATGGTCGTGTGACTCATACGGTTGAGACACATGCCCGTGTCTCATGCTGTGTGGACATTCAAAGTAGGGACACACGGCCATGTCCTAGCCCGTGCCCATGCCCATGTAACTTTTTGACTTGGGTCATGCGGCCAAGCCACACGCCCATGTGCCAAGCCGTGTACCCTTCGAAATGGCCTCACAAGCTCATGTTCCATGTCGTGTGCTAGGCCATGTAAATGCCTAACTTGCAACCCTTTGTAAGCTATAGGGGACACACGGTCGTGTCACATGGCTGTGTGTCACACCCGGCTGAGACACACACCAGTGTCTTAGGTCGTGTGGATAAGAATTAGGTCAATTTCAAGACAATTCTTTCACCTAAAATGTGCACACTTGTGCAACTCAAATGCACCCAATTCAAGCTTAAAAAATGTACCTGAAATGTGCATAATCAAGCTAACACAATATGATACCAATTCATACAACCAATATGCCCAAAGGTTTCTCAATTTACTTGACATTAAACATATCCAAACACAAGCATAATAAAGGCATTAAGTACTTAACATTGGCAATCCAAATTCCATACCATTTCATATCACATTAGCTACATTAAAACACACAAAAATGGTTATTCATAACATGTTTTTACTTTACCATTCCAGCACATACCAAATTACAAAAAATATTAACAATCATAAAACCTTATATACATGCCAAAACATATGGCTAAAATATCAACCAAAACACCTATACATGCCATTATAACCAAGACTTAAAAACATAAAAATCTACCGATATAGTCGGTGGATAGTGTGATAAGTCTCCAATGACTTTGCAACCCGAATGAGCTTTCGATTAACTACAAAACATAGAAAATGAACACAAGGTAAACATGTTATGCTTAGTAAGTTCGTAACATATAATCTATACATGTCAACACAATGCAAAATCTTAAAATACATATACCAATCCAACATGAGAAATAAATTATTCATAAGTTTAAATCATATGAATTCATACTTTTCATTGTCATGAAAATACATATTTCCTACCTTCCATAGTAATAAGGTAAATTGCATCGAAAACTCTTACTGAAGCACACACGAAGCAAAATCACGATGGTTTTACCACCCCTTTTCATAGTTCGATAGTTGAAGCTATCCCTTTCCATATTTTGATAGCCTAAGCCATCCCTTTTCATAATTCGATGGTCCTTACCATCCCTTTTCATTGTTGATGGTCGTCACCATCCTTTTTCATAGTTCGATAACCGAAGCTATCCTTTTTCATTTGGTTGATGACCGTCAATACGCCATTGGATTTTTTCATTGAGACACAATTTGATATTATAAAATAATAGCATTTATAACATAATTTAAAACACTATTTAAACATACAAACTTACCTCGACGATAAAACGTAGAAGTGGAGTCGGTTAATCTGAAGCTTTTTTTTCCCTCAATCTAGAGCCGTACGTGGTCTATCTTGATCTAAATGAATAAATTCGATCAATTTAATAACTATTCTATTCAATTAAATCTGAATTCACATTTTAGCAAAATTACATTTTTTCCCCTATAATTTTTATTTTATTTCAATTTAGTCTGTTTCTCATAATATGAAAATTCATGCAATTCATCCTTAACCTACTATATCTGAATTTCATATAAGTCCATATCAAGCTATATATTTCATTTATTTCACAAATTCACCATGAATATTTTCTATTTTTCAATTTAATCCCTATTTGATAATTTCATAAAAAATCACTTAACAAAAGTTGTTTATCTAATAACATGGATTCATTTTCTTCCATAAAACATCACAAACAACTAAGATACATTCATGGTAAAACCCTAGACATTCAAAATTTTTGCAAATTAGTCCCTAGGCTAGCTAAATTAAGCTACAACAACTTCAAAAACATAGAAATCATTAAAAACGGGATCAAAAATCACTTACATGCAAGAATGAGACTTAGCCGAACCTTCAAACTCCATTAATGGTGTTTTGCTATTTTATTTCTGGTTGATGAAGAACATAACAAGATGATAGCTTTTGTTCATTTAGTTTTTACTTAATTTATTTATTTAATTACATTTTTAACCTTAAATAATAACCTTTGAAACCATTTAATAAGTTTCATATTTGTCCACTCATACAAACATTGATCTAATTACAAACAAAACCCTCCAACCATTTAATATCATAGGCATTAGATCCCTTTATCGTATAGAACTCAAGTTTTGCACTTTTTTCAATTTAGTTCTTTTCATCAAATTAAGCATGCAAACGGTAAAATTTCTTAACGAAATTTTTATATGGTAATACTAACATGCTATAGACATTAAAATGATAAAAAAAACATAAATATTTTCATGTTAGATTTTTGGTACCAAAACCACTACTCTAATTTCACTGAAAATAGGTTGTTACACTTAGGATTTAACCCGTCTAACATTTAAACAACTTACCTGTTGAATTAACCCTTAGTTAATCACGTTGATCCAAACACATTTTTTTAACAATCGTTCATGTTAACCTATAACTCAAATTAATGTTGTAATTTATCCTTTTTATTGTCTCCCTATTTGTCGAGACTTGATTTGGTTAGTTGTCTGACTATATTTTATCTTTTGTATTGTTGAATTTTACTTTGTTCTAAAAATATTATTAGAAAAAAATTTAAAAATGAAAAAATTGAGCTTGAATCGTTAATCTCATATGTGTAAAAGCTCACTTCCTCTCTTTATTTCTTGTTGATGTAAATTCTTATAATTCACCAATTGAATTTCTTTTCTAGTTTGGTAAATTATCAAGTCGATTTTTTATTGTAACCAAATATTTTGATATTTTCCATACCCTTAACCAAGCCCCATTACAACCTTGTTAAGACCTCTTGATTGGTGTGTCATCTCATTTATATAGAGGTGGAGATTTGATTTTCAAGCAAGTATATGGTAATGACATTTCTTGTTCGACTATTGAGTGCATATTACTTGAAATTTAAACACTTTGAGTGCTTTGAGTGGATCCTTAGTGAGGATGTTAATTTTCGTTGAGTTTGAATTTTAAGTAATTATTGAGATAGGGGAGGTGTCTAATGTTTTTAAGCATTAAAATTCTCTGCTTGGATTGCTTGTACTGTTTAGTGTCCTTTTAGTGTGAATTTCCAATGCATGATTATCTGTAAATTATCCTAATACCTTGTCAGTGAAAACAATAAATTGAGAGAGGTTAACTTGAATGTAGGTTGATAATTTTTCTTGAGGACAAACAAAAGCCTAAGTGTGGGGATATTTGATAAGTGCTAAAAGTAACATTTTTTTACCTCATTCTTAATGCGGTTTTGGGTGATTATTTGATGTTAATTGTGAATTTTATGCTCCTAATCTTTTAAATTTATAATTTGATGCTTAATAGAGCACTTGGGAGCAAAAGAAGCAAAAAATGAGCAAAAACCAAATAAATCAGAGCAAGCTACAAGAGCCACACTGGTTGGACCATTCCACACGGTTGTTTACAAATCTAAGATTTTTCTGGGTTTGCAAAACTAAGTTTCAATTTGTGTTTGTTTTCTGGGATTTGATTCCATTTTCCCTCAATGGGTGAATTTGATTTTGGTTTACCTTTTTGATTGGGATTTCATGTTTATTATCTGGCTAGTCTCTACTTTAATTTTGTATTGGTATTTTAATTTGCTCGTTTTCAAGTACTCTTTCGATAAAAGACGCCAACGACGAACATGAAGTTGTCATTAAGATAATCGACTTCTCAAACAAAGAACAAGCACTATCAACAACAGAAGGTGAAGGATAGGAATTAAAATCAATTATTGAAAGCAAACGTCCTCTGCAAAGCAAAGAAGAAAAGGAAATTGGGAAGAAGAAAGAAAACCATAAAAAAATGGAAATAGTATAAAAATATTTTTATTATTTTAATATATTATTTAGATTATGGCATCATCATGACAACATTTATGTCACATGTCACAATCTTATTTTGCCACATTTCCTGAACTTAATGGTGTTAAACTCGGTTACCAATTTAGTTTATGGGCAAAAAGTTCGGATACCAATCTGGGACAAAAAAACATAAAACACCAATCTAGAAGAAGTGGACAAACTCAAATACCAATTTTATATTTAACCCTTAATTAAACTCATCAAACATGATATGTGCTCAATAAACAAATATCTATGTTCCAAGATAAACTAGGAGAAGCCTTGATGTATTTGTTACAAAGTAGCTGCATTGATAATCCTTTAAGCAGAATTTATCAAAACTAATAATTTTTTTAACCAATGAAATATATCAGGTGCACTGAATTAGTATTAAGAAGAAACTAGGGAGAAGCTTTCTCTAAAAAAATCAAGTTGCTTAGCAAAAGATTTTTGATTCAAAAGATTTAAAATAACTTATGGTTATATTAAATCATATTTTCTATAGATTTGACATTTAAACATGGATTTTTAAAATTTTATTTTATTATTCAAATGTACTTGTATGCAATTATGAATAAAGAACCTTTTAAAAGTTTATATTTGGCACAATACCCTGCCTTTGTAGCATTTAGTGCATCCGTAACTCTATCCTTTTGCTCACCAACTTCAACTTCACTAGCTCCTCCAATATGCATTGTCCAATGAATTCTTCATTAATTCCATAAATAAGTAACAACTATTGCATCTCGAAGTTGACAAGTTAAAAATGCTAGTAACTAAGGTACTATACCTTCAAGACAGCTACACCACTAGAAAGTTTTCCCAGTCTCTTGCAACTTCTAATTTCAGCTGGACAAACATATTTCCAAGAAAATAATAATTCTATCTTGACAAGAATAAGGTAATCTCTTAAATTTTATTAATAGACCTTAAGAGTATATATATCTATACAGTAGTAGTTACATAGGAATCAAATTGCTAAAAGAGAATATCCCATAATAATATCCTATTAGGAATCAAATTACTATGAGATAATATCCATTATAATATCATATAACATCCCATTAGGAATCAAATTGCTAAAAAGATAAAAATCCCATATTAATATCCTAACACCCCCTCAAGTTGGAGCATGTAGATCATAAATGCCCAACTTACTAAGAAGATATTCAAATTGTGGTTTACCAAGTGCCTTTGTAAAAATTTCAGCCAATTGAACGGAGGTTAGGACATAAAAAGGTGCAATGAACCCATCCTAGATTTCATCCTTAACAAAGTGACAATTCACTTCAATATGTTTAATACACTCGTGAATTATAGGATTTTGTGCAATATGCAGCGCATATTGACTATCAATGTAACAGCCCGTTTTTAGGGTTAATTGGAACAGTGGTTTCGGGGCTACCAAATCTGACGAGTAGGTTTGTAAATATTATATTTAATATTTACGAGTTAATTGTAATTTTAAAAATGTTTTTGATGTTGTGATTTTTGTTTTGTAAGGAATTTATTAAGTCCAAGTGGTATGATCCTAAGGTCAAGTGGGTTTAAAAAATGAGGTATCGGGACCTCGTTTATATAAATCGAGTCATAAATATTTTTATAAATATTTACGGAGTGGGAATAACATGGTATTAAAGTTTCGTTGAAAAATTTTATCGTTTCGATGGTTAATTATACAAAAAGGATTAAATCGCGCAAAGCGTAAAAGTTGTGTTCTATAAGTTAAAGGTATTAAATGGCTATGGAATTAATTAGTGGGAGTCCTTTAGTGGTAATTATTCCATAATTGTTGATAGTGTAATTCCATGGCTTGGTATAATGGAAATTATTAATGTATATTAAGGTTAAATATGGTATTTGGTAATTATAATAAAATAAAATAAAACAAAAGCCAAATTACATGCTATCATCTTCATCAATAGCCGAATGTGAGAAAGAAAATAATGTTCTCAAAGCTTTGAAGGTTCGACAATGGTTGTTCATGCTTGTAAGTTCATTTCGTCTTGGTTTTTAATAATTTTTATGTTTTTGAGATCGTTGCTTTGTGTTCTACCTAGCCCGTACCTCCGATTTCAAAATTGTTAAAGTATTTGGATGATGTCATTGTTTAATGTTTGAGTATCTTGATGATTAATGATAGAAAATAAATCTTTGATGTTAGACTAATGAGTTTTATAAAGTGATTTTTGACAAAAATGTCAATTAGGTATTAAATTAAGAAAATGTGAAATGTTGTGGTTAAAAGTGTGAAGTGAATGAAAATATGGGCTGCTATGAAGTTGTATTAAATTTAGCTAGGCTTGGGTTTGGCCAAAATTAAATGAATTTCATTTTACGAGCTTAGGGACTAAATTGTAAAAGTGTGAAACTTTAGGGGTAAAATAGTAATTTTACCAAAATATGAAATTGAGTTAAAATAAATAGAATATGAATTGTAATAGTTTAATTTGATTGATTAGATCAAGTTAAGCCTCGTACGAGTCTATATCGAGGAAAAAAAGTTCCAGACTAGTCAATCTATTTCAACGTTTTGACGATTGAGGTAAGTTCGTATGCATTAAGTATTATTATATTTGAATATGTAATGCGTTGAAATTGTACAAATGATATATTCATCACTATTACTATGTTGAATAACACATCGAATATTTATATGTAGAACTTAACGTGCGAAGTATCGAGGATGGCACTTAGTGTGAGATACATCCAGAATGGCACTTAGTGTGCGAAGTAACGAGAATGGCACTTAGTGTGCGAAGTAACGAGGATGGCACTTAGTGTGCAAAACATCCAGAACGGCACTTAGTGTGCAAGGTATTAGGTATGGCATCTAGTGTAACACCCCAAACCCAGCCCAGATGTTATGGCCGAATCTGACGTGTCACATTGAAGTTAAAAATCCACGTTTTGTTTTAGTGCTTTAATAAACCATCTTTTTGAAAAGGCTTAACCAAGTGAATGGAAGCTGTGCACCAGGTAGGTATCCAAACAGAGGAGGTGAGCCATGAAGGCTACTTAAGTACCAAGCTCTTCGATTGGATCCAATCCTAGACATGCCCACAACCATTGCCACACTTGGTTACAACGAGTTGAAATTTATTGAGTGGGCACCTTTGATAAACCAATTAATCGTGATGTTGTATTATTTTGAAAATGTGTATCGTTTTGAAAACACGCCCTAAGTCTAGCCCATTTGATTTATCATCAACCAGTTTAAAGTTATTAAAAATAAAATAATCTCAGAAAAGGAAAAAGGAAAAAAATAAAGTTAAAATGGCCTTATTACAACCCAAAAAATAAATAATCAATAAAGTAAACTTAAAGAAAACCAAACGCTTATTCAAAGGCCCAAAAGAGATCACCGTGGCCACTCTGAATCCCCTCCGGCTCTAAGTCCCCAAATCAAGGCTCACCTGCAAGGTTAAGGAAAGGGGGTGAGTTTGGAAACTCAATGTGCAACAAGCCCCTTTCAGAGCCCAAAACGATATCAGCCTACTGGGCCTAAGCCCAAACTCCATCTCAGCATATACTGGGCCGAAGCCTTTTCATATTTCATATTTCATAACACTGGGCCGAAGCCTTTTCATATTCCATAACAGTAGGCCGAAGCCTTTACTATAAACGATATGGCCCATAGGCCCATTTCAATATCATATGCAAAGTCAATGAAAGAATGCAACCCATTTGAGGAGACTACTCAACCCACCAACCGCTACTCTCCACCCGTACCAACCAAGCTCTCCATGTGGGGAATAACTCAACCCACCCAACCAATACTCTCCACTGGCAACATAGCTGCTTTATCATATAACTGGAGGCCTAGCCTTTTTTAATAACTGGGGCAAAGCCCTTTTGATAAACTGGGGCAAAAGCCCTTTTCGGTAAACTGGGGCTTAGCCCTTTTGCACTTCCTCCATCCATATAAAACCCAACCCAATGCATTATGAAATCATCATGTGTATATCATACATATCATGTGCATATCATACATATCATGTGCATATCATACATATCATGTATATCAAAATCCCATGTATCAAATTCATAATTAAACCCTAGGGGTATAATGGTCATTTTTTTACCTAAGGGCAAAACAGTCATTTTCATATTATAAGGGTAATTTCGTAATCTTACCAAATATTAGGGATTTTCCATGTTCATTATCAGTTACTAACTATTCATTTGTTTAAACCGCGATTCTGGCCCATTTTTAGCGAAACCGAGTTATTGGGCTAAAAACCCCTAATGGGCCTTACATAGCCGATTTAGTCATCTAGGCCCATTTAGCCTATATTCCATAATGGTGTTACCAGTCTTAACGCGCCATTTAACAGGTTTTCATTTTCTACCAATTTTACCCAAATGGGCCCGAAAGCCCATTGGGATCGATTTTAGCCCCTCGAGGCCCAACTTACCGTGAATGCCAAAAATCATGCTCTTACCTTTTCCAACATTCCCAATCGTCAACTTAGCGAATCTAACTAACCAATGAGCATTCGCTTGCTCACAAGTCCTCGAAATGCCAGAATTTCGGCATTTCGGCTTTTCGGCATTTATCGAAACAAGCTACGAAAGAGGGTTCGTTACACACCTGATTTGTGATATTCCTTGACGAGATCCCCTACACGATTTCTCCTATAATCAACCACTTATAGACTAGCTCACAATAATTAAACCAAAACGAGAACCATCTATTATCAACACTTACACATTCGGCCACCATCCATAATGGCCTTAGAATCCATACCTTTGCCGAAGTTGATGACTAGATCTAGTCACTTCGATGATCCAAGCTAATCCAAGTCAACCCTACGCCTTGCTGCTCTTCCACTATACAAACCATAAAAAGATTAAAAGAAGAACCCAATAGAGCCTATACCCACATTCGGCCATCTCCTAAACTATAGGGGTTTCGGCTTTTGTCCACAGTTGTTATAGGAATCGTTTAAAGTTTGAGTACTCACCACAGTCTACTCTTCTTGAAACCGTCTATGCCTAGAAGATAAGAGAATTGACCACTAAAAAGTGAAAAAAAAAAGAGGGTTGCTGGTCAACAAAGAATCGGCACCACCTAGTTCACAGATTTCGACTTTTTACGGTATTTCGGCAGAAGTGGAGGTAAGGGAAAGAAACGATCGATGAATGGAGGGAAGTAGTGGGCTGGTTTTGGAAAATAAAAAGGAAGAATAGATGAGAGGAGAGATGATAGATTTGGCTGCAAAAGGAAAAGAGAGAAAAGACTAAACAAAAGGAAGAAAACGGCACACAAGTACCCAAGTGCCGAAAATCCCTAACTAAACCCCTCTGCCGAAATCCCCTCTCTAATCCCCATTATTCGACCAACTCTATCTCCCTCTCAAATCCCTAAAATCTCTCCCCTTATCCCTCTTTAATCCATGTATTTGACTGATTCAAACTCTCCCCCAAAGAGTTCCATTCGGCTACAACTCTTGCATGCTCAAAGTATAAAAATTAGCATCATATTTGCCATCATAGGGAATCGATCCCAGGTCTTCCCTTATCCACTTACACTCCACCTTTATAGCTCCCTAGTGGCGTCACTTAGCCACTTTACTAGAGGCTCTTTTTGTGATACATTTTACCCACAAATTTTAATAAGACCACCTATCCTAGGCCCCTAACTTTTGAAGTCCAAAATTCAAAAATTCTACCGGGTTTTGGCCAACACATGGGCCTTCCATAAGCCCATGTACATACTCAAATTATGAATTTCACAACCAAATACCAAATTTTATACACTTTACCAAAATATCGAGAATCGAGAAAAAAAACCCGAAAATCAGGATGTTACAACTAGTGTGCGAGACATTGAATATTCAACGGGTAAATGAAAGATGTGATTGAGTATGAGATTGGTACGAGATGATACAGGCATGTACAGAAATTGGTAAGTTATGGTATAGGTATGTACGGAAATTGGTACGATATGGTACAGGTATGTACGGAAATTCAATTGAGTATTAAATCTATGAAAATGGTGAGTTCATGATCATTGTGGAATGAATATGTAATAATAATGTGATTAATGGTTTGGAAATATATTATGTTATATTACTTAAATAGTGATTCAATAATAAATTTGGTTGATGATTACATGTTAGGCTTTTGGGTCAAAATGTGTTGTGATATTCTCTATTTTTACTCATTTAAATTGTGGCTTAATGGTTATAAGGAAAGGGTAAAGATTGGCAAATTCTTAGATTTGAATTGCTATTGAAAGCATGGAAAAGAATGAGTTTTTGGATAATTTAAAGATATTTAGCTATGTGCTTGATATGTGAATACATATAAGTAATGTAAACTTTTGTCATAATGCTTTATGATAATTTGCTAGTTCATGTGATGTTTAAAATTTAAAAGCTAATGTTGTTTTAGGCTAAGGCCGAGACATGTTGGATTGACTTAAATGGTTTATGCTTATAAATTGAAGTTATAAGCTTTTATTTCTTTGAATTACGAACTTACTAAGCTGTGAACCTTACTTTGTGTTATTTTTCTATATTTTGTATTGTTTCGGATGATTGCTCGGGTTGGAAGTCAACGAAGATCGTATCACACTATCTGGCTATTGACTTTTGGTATTTTTACACTTTGGGGCTTGGTATACGGCATGTTTAGGCTAGTGTTAAGATGGTATGTTTTGAGTTGTGATTTTAGTCATGCGATTTAGCTTGTAAATGTTGATGTGTATTGGCCATTTAAATTAGTTTAAAGTATGTGTTTGATAAATGATATATGTGATGCATATAATGCTTTTGGTGTTGGAATATTTTGGTATGAGGTATAAATGATGAATTGATATGTTAGAGAAGCATGATTTAGTTGATGGAAATGTGAGAAAATGAAATAAGATGTTATGTAAGCTTATGATGATTTTGGTATAATGATTTGGCATATTTTGAATATGGAATTTAGTAGTTGAAATGGTTGTGGTTAGATTGCATGATATGTGTATGGATTAACATGCTTTGGCTGCCTTTGAATGCATTGAAACGGTATGAGATGATGAGGTTTAGGTATGCTTGTGGAGGGTGAGAAATGTGGCTTAAACCAAGCCTATTTTCACTCTACATGGCCAAACACATAAGCGTGTGGCTTGACTGTGTGTGACACATGGCCTTGGTACACGATCGTGTGTTCCCTAGAGTAGCCCTTCGAATTAAATCAGTATACCCTACAAACTTGGCACGGCTTAGACACACGGGCGTGTCTAATGGCCATGTGTAGCACACGGGCTGACACATGGGCGTGTGGTCGGTCGTGTGATGCAAGTCAGTATGTATGCCATGTGTCCACATGGCCTGGGACACTAGTGTGTCACTTGGACGTGTGAGTGACACGGCCGAGGCACACGGGCGTGTGACCCATGCGGAGATGAAAATTTTCTAAGTTTCCAAAAGTTTTAAAATGTCATCGGTTTAGTCTCGAACCTCTCCCGAGCATGTTTTAAGGCTATGATGAGCCTAGTAAGGGACAATATAATTGTGATTGATAAAATTTTTAAGTTGTATGCAAGATTTATGACTTGAAAGTATTTAAATGTTATGACGTAAGTCCGGTAATGCCTCGAACCCTGTTCCGGCTTCAGATACGGGTAAGGGGTGTTACAATCAAAAACTAAAAGAATTACTTTAAGATGATGAACACTTAAGCTCAATAGCAAGGCCTTCAGCCACTTGATCTCACAAGTGATGGAAGCCATAAACATATACTCAGCCTCAGCAGAAGTGTAACACCCATATCCCATCTCTGTTGTCGAATTAAGGATCGGAGTGTTGGAGAACCAAACAAATAATTTATCTTAATTCTATAACAAATATTCAATTTATTTATAAACATATATCATATCATAGAATAAATATGCACATGGGCCTTTATTCAGGTTTACGGGGACCTAAAATTACCTTAGAAACATTCAAGGATCAAATTGAGACAAATCAGAAATTTTTAAGAAAAACATGAAAATTTGAGATGTAGGGGTCACACGGCCGTGTGTCCAGGCCGTGTGACATAGCCCAGACTATGTGGGCATTCGAAGTTAGGACATATGATAGTGTCCCAACCCGTGACTCTACCCGTGTAACTCACTAAGTTTGATCACACGACCATGTCGTTGGCCGTGTGTTAGGCCGCATAACTCTCTGCCTAAATACAAACGGTCGTGTCGTAGATCGTATGCCAGACCGTGTGACTCGTTGGCTTGATACACACGGTCGTGTCTTAAA
This sequence comes from Gossypium longicalyx, assembly GCA_025698465.1. Taxonomy (NCBI): domain Eukaryota; kingdom Viridiplantae; phylum Streptophyta; class Magnoliopsida; order Malvales; family Malvaceae; genus Gossypium; species Gossypium longicalyx. The sequence continues at coordinate 10,021,068 of CM047001.1, read as the reverse complement.
CCGTGTGTGGCATATGGCCGTGTGGCAGCCCGTGTCCCAGGCCTTGTACACCAAAATGAACCTTAAATACCAAGTTTACCAAATCCTGCTTACTTGGACACTAAGCAACCCAATTCCTAGCCATTTAACATATTCAAAACACAATTAATCATGCTCAAAACATGGCAAAACAATCATCTTAAGTGCCTAACCAATGTACCCTTATTGGTACTACATTTTTTATTTTTCAATATATTAACAAAGCATTAAACATTCATGATTCACATTTATACCAAATTTTGCTATATTTGAACTAGTATTTAGCTATTTAAACAAAAAATATTTAAACTAAAACATATACCAAAACATTTAGATAGGCTAACATACCAAAACATAGTCTCAAAAACAACAAAAGACCTCTCTATATATGTCATTACAAAGTAAAGCATCACACCACAACTCTAAACCACATAATTCAACAACTACACATCAAGGTATTCGTCTGCTCATTATATATATACGTGTTCCATCATTACAAAATGTACTCTAATAAAACCACAAATCTCACTTATTAACTACATCTATCAACATTCACAAAACTCATATACTCATCTATATATATATGCCACTACCCATAAATAAGATGCAAAAACTATCAACTTAGATGCATAGTGTGAGCTGGTTGATTGATCCTTCCAAAAATTCAATAACGATTATCTACAAAATAACTCAAGAAAACTCTTAAGGTTACTTAGCTTAGTAAGGACATAGTATAACATTTAATCTAAATATAATTAAACTTGATTCACATATTAAGTAATTACTCAAAGTTTCAATAGCACAAATGGTGAAATGCTGAGACATTATAATGCATTCAGGGGGTATCGAAGTACAAACACGGGCACATATATGTACTAAGGGGTACCAAAGTACAATCAGGGGCACGTATGTGCATTCAAGGGTACTGAAGTACAAATAGCAGCATGTATGTACATTCAGGGGTACCGAAGTACAAACAGAGGCCCACATGTGCATTCAAGGGTACCGAAGTACAAACAGGGGCACGTATGTGCATTTAGGGGTATCGAAGTACAAATAGAGGCATATATCTACATTCAGGGGTATCGAAGTACAAATAGGGGCACGAATGTGCATTCAGGGGTACTGAAGTACAAACAGGGGCACATATGTACATTTAGGGGTACCAAAGTACAAACACGAGCACTAATATGCAATTCAGGGTACCGAAGTAAATTCATTTTTATATATAAATGAATTAACTAGAGAAAAACAATATAAAACACAAGTAAATTTCATTTACGTATTGAAATACTATGAACTTACTTATAAAGCACTTCCGGTTTAAACATAGGAACTACTTCGTAATTTTTCCTTTTCCTCTGTTTTGGTCTTTTTGAATCAAATCTTGGTCTATACAATAATTAAATACAATATATTCAATTCATATTCAATTCAATACATATGACCTTTAACTTTTCATTAATTATACATTTTCCTTAAACTTTTACATTTTCCATAATTTAGTCCCTGAGCTTAAAATCTCAAATTTTAGCAAAATTTGCCATTCAATCATGCTAGCCAAATATCTATCCCCTTTTTTCCAGCCCAAATATATTCTAAATTCAAAACATTTCCTCAAATTCTAGCATTTACCCAATTCAACACTTTAACCAAAACTAGCAAAAATCACTTTACAAAACAATTCAAAAATCACATGCAATACTTCAAACTCATCATTATCATCAAGAACAATCAATATTCATCAATGAAAACATTCAAAATCTTTAACAATTTAAAAAACGAAGGTTTGGGTTAGCTGGACCTAGTTATAACGATATCAAAAACATAAAAATTACAAGGAACAAACTCAAAATGGACTTACATGCAAGGTAATGGTAATGACCGAACCTAGAGCTCCAAAAATGGTGGTTCTCTTCTCAATTTTTTATGGAAGAACATAGAGAATGATACAATTTATATTTTTATTATTCTTTATCTTAATATTACTTAATTACAATTTTATCGCTTTTAATAAAAATATAAAACAACAATTTAATTGTCCTTAACCATCCATCTAACTTTTCTATGATCTAACTACTACTTAAGTCCCTTATCCTTTGATAATTAAACTATTAAATCATTACAATTCAATAATTACTAAGTTTTGCATCTTTCACAAATTAATTTGTTTTACTTAATTAACTATCTAAATGTTAAAATTTTATCACCAAAATTTAACACGAATCTAATGCAACCCTATAAACATTAATTAAATTATAAAAATTCAACTTCACATATTAAATTTATGATCTCGAAACTACTACTTTGTTACCACTGAAAAACGGAATATTACAAGAAAAACCAGAAATAATATGTTGTTTCTTAGTATTTCAAGAAATAGGAGATTGACCTAGAAAGACAAGTCAGCCAGTAAGCGAACGCCAAGTTAATAGACAAGCAGCCCAATTCAAATCACACCTCCCTTTCATGGATAAACCACTATCAGATCTCAAAAGAATCCCTTGGCCAGGAGAGTCTTTCAAGTATCAGACAACACACAGAGCCGCATCACAATGCTCTTGCCTCAGCTCATGCATAAACTGGGATAAGACATGAACCAGGTATGCCAAATCAGGTCTGGTCACTGCCAATAAATGAAATGACCTACTAATCGTCAATACGGCTCAAGATCAGACAAAATTGTCCATGTAGCATGCGCTAATTTATGATTTTTCTCTATTGGTGATCCTGTGAGCTTTGATCCCAAAAGACCCGCTTCCAAAATAATATTAAGTGCATATTTCCGTCAACAAAGAAATAACCCCAAAGAGCTACAAGTTACCTTTATCCTAAAAAAATATTTCAAAACACCAAGATTCTTCATATAGAAGCAAGAATTGAGATACCCCTTAAAAGTTTTCAAAGCAACGGAATCACTCCAAAAAATAAGCAAATCATCAACATAAACTAGCACATTAATGTGTATAGATCCCTTACTGTATGTAAAGAGAGAATAATCATAATATGATTGAAGAAATCCATAACCTTTCAGTGCAGTAACAAGCTTTGCAAACCAACACCGAGGAGCCTGTTTCAACCCATACAAAGACTTGCGCAAACGACAAAGTATTCCAAGCTGATCAAGAGAAAAACCTAAAGAAAGCTTTATGTAAACCTCTTCATCAAGATCATCATGTAGGAAGCCATTATGGACATCCTTCTTATGTAACTCTAAATTTTTCGAAGCTGCAATAGTTAAGAAATCTCGAACAGTCACCATTTTCGCCACAGGTGCCAAATTTTCATTATAGTTAATACCTTCTACTTGGTGATTACCAAAAACAACAAAATAATCTTTAATTCTCTCAATACTTTCATTGAAGTTATATTTAATCTTGTACACTCATTACCTAGTGCTTTCTTTCCAGGATGAAGTGTTTCCATAGACCAAGTGTCATTATCCTCTAGAGTACAAATCTCCTTTTGCATAGCATCACGCCATCATGCATCCTGTACAGCTTCTTTAAAAGATTGTGGCTTGACCACTGTAGTAATAACTGTAAGAAAATTTTGATGTTTCACAAAAAATTTATCACAATTAACGTAATTCACTATAGGAAATGGACTACCTAAGGAAGGCTCCGAAGCAAGTGAGGTGGGAGATGGACTTTTCTTTATGACGGTATGAGTGACAAAATCCTGAAGCTTCATAAAGGGAAATTTCTCCCTATGCCATTGTCCCAATTTAGGTGTATCATTACCCAAAACCCTCTGTACCACCGTGTCATTAGAGGAAGAAGAAGATACCACAAGTGTCAAAGAACTCACAGGTGGCGAACTCACAAGTTGTGGAATAGAAAATGAAAGAACTGTAGGTTCCAACACCTCTGATTCACCAAAATATGTATCAAAAATTACATCTACACTCTCATATGGCAGAGTAACATTGTTAGGCTCAATGGTTGTAGCATTCTCATCCAAATACGAAAAAATATCCTAAAACATTTTACATTGCGGGACACAAAGAACTTCTTAGCGTCCATATCATATAAATACCAAACCTTTTTTCCAAAAGGGTATCAACAGAAACACACTTTCGACTTCTATTAGCAAACTTATCACCCTTAGAACGTTGATTATGAGCAAAACATAAGCAACCAAAAACACAAAGATCATAAAACAAAAGAGGGGTACCAAACAACATTTCATAGGGTGTTTTATTATGAAGAAAAGTGAAAGAGTTTGATTAATGAGATGAGAAATAACCAACACACACTCCCTCCAAAAAGATATAGGCAGATTTTCCTAAGAATGCATAGCACGAGCTACATTTAAAATGTGTTGATGTTTCATCTCCACTCTCTCATTTTGTTGAGGAGTACCAACATAAGATGTTTGAAAAATAATTTCATTTGCAAGAAAATAATTTTGGAGACAATTAAATTTTGTCCCATTATTACTTCTAACACACTTTATTTGTTGAGAAACTTGACGATCAACCATAGCAATGAATTACATGAAAACTTTGAAAACCTCTTTTTTTATTTTCCAATGGATATACCCAAATAGCACGAGAGAAATCATCAACTAATGTAAAAAAATAAGGAGATCCACAAGATAGAGTGTCATAAAACCCTCATAAATCACAATGAACTAACTCAAAAATACGAGTGGCTTTCTATTCACTAATTGGAAAGCTATTTCTAGTTTGCTTGGCATGATGAAAAATTTCACATGTTTTATTCAAATGACCTCTAGAGTTACTAACATTAAGAAGTAACTTTACTACTTTCTCGAAAGGGTGACCCATCTTCTATGCCAAAGTTCCAAAGAGGATGAAGCTTCAACCGAAACCACTTTGACCGTTGAAACCTGCCAGAAGAAGTAAAGTTCATCCTGTCTCTCACTCACTCCAATCAACTCTCTTAAATGAAGGTTCTGAATAGTACATATGTTAGTAGAAAATTGGATAAAACAGTTCATATCATCATTCAACTAAGAAACCGAAATTAAATTGCAGTTTAATTTAGGAACGTAAAGAACAAGTTTTAAGTTAATTTTGTCCGTCAATTTAACCATTCCTTATTGGGTAGCCACCACTATTTAACCATCAGGGAGTCCTACGGAACATGTTACAGCATCTCTTACATTTATCAAACACGTAAGATCACCCGTGACATGATTTGAACACTCTATATCAGTAATCCAATTATTCTTGGACTTACCATTCAACCAAGTGGAATTGATTGTTCATTACCGAACACCGCCAGAAGAGACTGCAATTGTTAAACAATAAAACGAAGAAGTGTCGCCCCCTTGGTGGTGGTGGAGGAGAAGTCTGGCCCCTAGCCATTTAGAATAATAAAAGAAAAATATTTGTGCCAAAAACCTTGGTCAGATGCCATGACAAAAATAGGGTAATCTCTTGAATTTTACTGATAGAACTCAAGGTATATATATAATAGTAGTTACATAGGAATCAAATTGCTAAAAAGATAACATCTCATAATAATACCTCAACAGAATATCTATAAAAAATGAGGAAAAATAATACAATTTGCTTTCGGAAATATTGTTTTAATTTGGCATTAAATAATGTTAGATTTCATAGAACTTTTCCTAAATTCAAGAATAACATTAAAGAATAAGAAAAATGGGATATAACATCTGGGAAAATGACAAAAAAAAAAAAAGAAGTAAAGCTCATTAAATCCCAGAGCAAATAATGAAATGGTGTACAATAAGAAATTTGGATTACAGATATGAATAGTATAACTTGAACAAAAGACACACAAAGTCTGAAACATACTCAAGGTCTAAGGATGGCTTCTCATTCCGTTCATTCAATACAACCAAAACTGCAGATAAATAAATCTAGATCAAGCAATGAAGATTCATGTTAACAAAGGGAAAAGACCAATGAAGAACCTCTACTTGTAAAGAGGAACTTCAGAATTCAGTGATGAAAATTTAGGAATAATAAATAATTTTCCCTTTATATATTCTTTTATATGTTAGCAGGCATTCTATAGCAGGAAAATTGAAAGCTTTTGGCATCCAGAAATAATCAATAATTTTCCCTTTATATATTCTTTTAGAGAAATAAGAGTTCTTACTTTATATAAGAAGAAACTGGATATGTTTGACTGCAAATTGCTATTTTTAATTTCACAAACAAGCTGATTATCACTCCATCTAGACCTGGAGAAGAAGAAGACAATTAAATTTGCCTTGTACTAATCAACATACCTTTGAATCAAACCAGAAGATAAGCCCAAAACCAAGCTACTAGGCTATGCAAGTTAGAATCTATCACAAAGTGTATAGAAAGATATCTCTCTTCATTGAATTCTAAAGAGTCATTTACAGACTATTTAATACACAAAGATAACTACCAACTAATGTTAACAACTAACTACTTACTGCTAACAACAAGTTAACTACTTTAATTGACTTTAGTTATACAACAGATACTCATAACATGCCTCGATCTTTATTAAGTTTTCCTTTCTCCTTAACCTTTCTAAGCATTATTGACCACTCAAAGCTAAGTCTTAAACTTGTTGAACATCCCTTCAGATATTAGTTTTGTTAGAACATCTACGATTTGGTCTTGGTTGGACATTATGACCTACTTGGAGCACCCCACTTGCAACTTTTTCCCTCACAAAGAATAAGTCCAACTAGACGTGTTTGAACTTGGAATGCAGGACTGGATTCCTTGCAACTACAATAGCAGCTGCACTACCACACCATACCAAGGCTTTAGTCTTTGGAGTATATAGTTCAAACAGTAGGGATTGTATCTAGACCATTTCAGCAGTAACATGTGTAAGACTTCTATATTCTGCTTCTACTGTAAACCTGGATACCACCTGTTACTTTCTCGAGCTCCAGGACATAGGATTACCTCCAAGTAAAATACAAAAGCCAGAGGTAGACCGAAGATCATCTGTATCGGACCCCTAGTTGGCATCGAAAAACCCCTCAAGTAAAACTTCAAGTAACGAGTGAACTGTAGACCATAGTCCAACATCCCTTGAAGATACCTCAGAATTCTTTTAACTACTATAAAATGGGAATCCAACGGCTTATGCATGAACTAACATACTTTATTTACTGAGAAGACAATTTCTGGCCTTGTGATCGCAACGTACTGTAACGCCCCAACAATGCTCCTGTAAAGGTGCTCATTTTCAGCAAGATTTCCCCTATTAGCTGAAAGCTTGCAGGTGGTAGTCATTGGTGTAGGGGTGCCCTTTGAACGATCCATGGAAGCTCTTTGAAGTTCTAATATATACTTCTTCTGACTTAGAAAAACACCACCCTTATTGTAAGTGACCTCTATGCCAAGAAAATAATTCAGCTGGCTTAAGTCCTTCAAAGAAAATCGAGCATTCAGATCTTGCACAAAGTGATCGATGGCTTGACTATCATTCCCAGTGATAATGATACCATCCATGTAGATGAGAACATAGACCAACTTCGACCCCGAGCGATGAACAAAGAGGGAATTGTCAGCCTTCGAGGCTTCAAATTTGGTAGCAAGCAAAAACTCCTTTAGTTTGTGAAATCAGGCCCGAAATGATTGTTTAAGACCATACAAAGCCTTTTGCAACCTACACACTAGTTGCTGACCAGATACACCTTGTTGTTTGAATCTTATTGGTTGCACCATATAGATTTCTTTATGTAAATCACCATTCAGAAATGCATTGTTAATGTCGACTTGCTTCGGAGCCCATCCAAAAGAATAGCTAGTGCAAGGACTACTCATATTGTTGTTGGCTTAACTACAAGGCTGAAGGTTTCCTGAAAGTCAACACTTACTTCTTGCAAATATCCCTTAACCACTAATCGTCCTTTGTACCTTACAATCGAACCATCAGCAGGCCTTTTTACTCTAAATATCCACTTACATCCAACCACCCTACGTCTTTCAGGAAGAGGAACAAGATCCCAAGTATGATTAGAGAGTAATGCATTGTATTCTGCCTGAGCTGCTGCTCTCCATTCTGGGCTTTGAAACGCCTTTAAAATAGTTGTAGGTTCCTTCTCAGTCAGGAAGGAGGAGAAGACCTTAGGCTTGTAGATGCCACTCTTCGACCTAGTCTACATAGGATGAAGGTTGACATTGAGGGGTTCCCGCAAAGATGAAAGAGACTGATTAACCAAGGAAGGAACACAAGCTGTTGTTGGAGGATCCCCATGAAGACTTGAAGAAAAAGGTGAACGTAGGTCAAAAGAGCCAGTGGGTGAATCAGCCTAAGGAGGACAGCTACTTGAACCTAAAGAAGGAGAAAATACAGGAACAATATGATCAGTAAGTAAAACCATAGGGAGATGTGATATCAGATGGTCGGACCAAATAGAAGTCAAAGGTGACTATAGAGAGAATCCAATTGCAAAGAGATACTGAGATTCATCAAACACGACATGTCTCGAGACAAAAATGCGACCATCTTCATCGAGGCACTTGTATCCTTTCTGATTGGTTCCAAGACCAAGAAAAACATATTTCTTTGACCGAAACTGTAGCTTGTGTTGTTGAAATGGTCTCAAATGAGGGAAGCATACACATCCAAATAATTTAAACTGAGAGTAAGTAGGTTTCAAGTTGTAGAGTTTCTCATAAGGACTACAGTGTGGAACTAAGGGAGTGGGTAATCTGTTGGCTAAGTGAACTACATGAGCAAAAGCATATGGCCAAAACTTCAAAGGCATGGATGCCTGAGCTAAGAGAGTATGGCCCAAGTCAACAACCTGCCTGTGTTTTCGTTCAGCAACCCTATTTTGTTCTGAGGTGTGAGGACATGTGATTCTATAAAAGATACCAAGTCGAGAGAGCTCACTCGAAAGTGCCCGATACTCCCCTCCTCTATTGCTTTAAAGCATCTTTAATGGAACATCCAAACTGCACCTTGACCATTTGATGGAAATGAATAAAATATTGAAGAACTTCAGATTTTGTCTTGAGAAAGTAAAGTCATGTATATCTACTGTGCATATCAACAAATGACACATAGTAGGAAAATCCATTTTATTTCACATAAGCGAGTCCCCAAACATCATAAACAATAAGTTCAAAGGGTGATGAGTACATCGTTTTTGAATGATTAAAAGGAACCTTGTGTACTTTTCTTAACTGATAAGAAGAACACACATGAAGTAAACTATTTTGTTTGAATGGGACATTACAGATACGTAACACATGACTCAAAGTGTTATTACAAGGGTGGCCAAGCCTAGCATGCTACAACATAGATGAAGAAGTAAGCTGTGCACTATTGAGAAGAGCAGAACTGAATTTCTGAGCACCAACGGGCTTTGTAGGAGCTTTGGAAGAGGCAGCATGAGAAATATCGAACCTGTAGAGGCTATTATGCATGTGGCCCACTAGTAGAATTGTCCCTATCTGTATGTCCTTCACAAAACACAAAAATGGGTGAAACTTAAAGTACATGTGATTATCCTTTGCAAATTGCCCTACTGATAGCAAATTCTTACAAACATTAAGAACATGGAGAACACTTCTAAGATGCAAGAGCCTAGAACCAGCCAGTAAAGTAGAGGAACCGACATTACTTATAGAAACCAGTTCACCATTTTCCATAGAAACTTGAGTTGTACCTGTATAGGGAGAAGCAGCTGTGAGATTGGACAGGTCAGGGGTGATATGATTCGTTGCCCCTAAGTCAAGATACCACGTCTGATCGAGTGGAGTGGAGAGGGAACCTCGAGAAGTAGGCTGACTTGAGATAGCAGTGCTAGAGGAGAACGTTCCACAATAGTGAGGCACAGAGGGATATGTAGAAGAAGAAGAAGAGGAAATCCATTGACGATGAAGTTGATGACAATTAACCTGCACCGAATGACCAGGTCGTACCCCAGAAAAATTCTCATCGAACCTATGATAGAAAGTCTGAACCATATGACCCATCTTTCTACATAGTTGACACTGTGGTCTAGACCGTGACCAGCTTCATCCACTGCTACGAGCCCATCCACGAGACTAGCCTTGACCTTATCCCCTTTATCCACAAGTGGAGGCTGCAGATTGCCCCGAGTTGTCTGTACTATCTTGTTGAGAGCGAGAAGCCAGGTTGGCTTGCAAAGGAGCGTCAGTTAGGGAGACCATCTGTCGTGCTTCACAGTCAAGAAGCATTTCGATTAGCAAGTCAAGGGAGACAGGAGTTGTCGAAGCAAGTACACGAATAGATTCATACTCTATAGGAAGACAAGCTAGTATGACACTAACTTGTTCTTGATCAGAAACTAAGCTGCCTGCTGCAGTTAAACCATCACTCAACTGTTTAACCTTGAACAGATACTCTTTAATAGTGAGGCTGTCTCTCTTGATTGAGTAGAGTGAATGACGCATAGTGGAGATCTTGATATTTGACTTTGTCCCAAATCGTCTTTCAATTGTAGTCCAGATTTCAAGACTAGTCTTGGCCATTGTAAGATGAACCAAGACATCATCTGTAACGGTAGATAACAACCAAGAGGCCAAAAACTTATCATGCCTCTTGTGAACAAGAAATGCAGGATTATTAATGAGTTGACCCTCATTCCCAGAAATGAAGGGTGAGGGAATGGAAATAGTGTCGAGAACAAATCCCTCGAGACCATAACCCTCAAGAATCAATAGAAGTTGATGTTTCCATAACAGGAAATTATGTTCCCCGAGTTTGATAGTATCATGTTTAGAAAAATACTGAACAGTATGCGAAGATGAGGAATTACCAGAACCATGTGAGTGAACTGCTTCATCATTATTACAGGAATGCCTAGGAGTATCAACTGTTGGAGCACCGTCTGTAGCCACAACCCAAAAAAAAAGAAAAATTACACAAAGAACCTAGCTCTTGATACTATGTTAGAAACTATCACAAAGTGTATAGAAAGATATCTCTCTTCATTGAATTCTAAAGTCATTTGCAGACTATTTATTACACAAAGATAACTGCTAACTAACGTTAACAACTAATCGCCATCGCTAACTGTGGATTTATATAACGGTCCGATACCGCTATAGCGGCCGTTATATAGTGGTAACGGCACCGTCCGAAACAGCTACTACCGAAACCGCTATTATTGTTTTACAATAAGTTGTGTGAATTTTTAAAAAAATTCACGACCGCGATACCCGCAGTGACCGTAATAGCATCCGTTATGTCCGCAACCGCGACAAATGCAACGCAACTGAAAACGCGGCCGCGACCACAATTTAAATCCCTACTACTAACAACAAGTTAACTGCTTTAACTGACTTTAGCTATACAACAGATACTCATAACAGTGCAAAGCTCCACCTGCACATTCCACAACAAACGCAATAAGACATAAAACAAAATGACCTTCTGCTGATAGGTCAGGGCTTGAGGATTTAGAACCCCAAAATGACCTTCTTGAGACAACCCAAGTTCCAAATCAGGGAGCTGTTGGTTAGCCGCACCCAGAATTGAGATGAAACTCATCTGCAACAAACATTTTATTATTATAAATTAGGGAAAGTAGATTATGTTGCTATTTATATGCAAAGAGGAGCTTCGTAATTACGTATATTGCTACTAAAGCTCTGTTGATGTATTGAATCAGAATGTTTTGTTACTTATATTATATGGATAAGTGGATATCTCTCTAATGCTTCACACTAGTAAATTGCACAGAAACTCCTTACAAATTGAGAGAAAAATAAACCAGGTAATAACAAATATAAGGATAAGAACCAGCAACTCTGCCAGGCATTACAAAATAAAAACGAAAGTGGGAAAAAAATTAATACCCTATCGTTTGATGTACCACTACTGCTGCAAATGCCTGGTAACCAATCTTTTGGACTATATATCCTGCAATCTGATTGTACACCTCACTCAAATGCCAAGAAACGAACCTAAATTTTCATAATTACAATAAAAGAGAAAAAAAATTGAATCTCAAACCTTCAGAAAACCCCTTGTAACTGCTCACTATGAATGCGCATATTTCAAATCAATAACCCTCATTAGTGTTATAAGATCAATTTTCATAAAAGCATTGAGGTATTCCATGAGATAATGCTCATACGCACCAAGATTCTGTCAGTAAATGGAAGTTTTATTGCAGTGCATGGTGGCTAAACGATGGTCGGGGGATGGTAGTCGCATGGTGGTTGGCTTGGGTTTTTTTTAGAGAGAGGTGAGAGGAAATATATGGGAAAAAGAAAAAGAAAAGGAAATATAAAACAAATATATAGGAAAAAAGATTATTTTTATTTTGTGGAGAATATAACAATTTAGGTCATGCTTGACACTAAAAAATGTGTAGGTATTAACAGGGGCGAAGTCAGAATAAATTTTTAAAGGGAACCGAATAAAAGTTTACTTTTTTTATAGTCTATATCTTTATAAATTTTAAAAGATTAAATCGAATTTTTATAATTTTAAGAAAGGCCAAAGTATAATTTTACCTTTACTAATTTAAAATTTTAAAAAAATATCAATGACTTAAATAGAAATTTTTCATTTTAAGGTCAGCCAGAGCCACTGCCAGCCTCCCTTATATTCGCCTCTCAGTATTAACGTGAAAAAAATAATATAGTGAGTTCAGAAAAAATATAAATCTAATAAAAATATTAATATCTTTAATCATGAAATGTAGTGCGAGAGTTTTTCATTTCATTTTTCTAGTTATGTGATCCCTAGTTTTATTACCATTGATAATAATGGGTTAACCATTTATGTTTTCTAGGGAGCAATCACAATATAAGAATTAATGGTTGTTCTCGATGATAAATATCGTAATTACGATAGAAAATATTAATATCTTATAAATATTAAATTAAAAACCTATTAAAAATCTAAATAAATAAAAACAATAATACAATAAATAAATAAACAAATACAAAAACTGAACAAAAATAAATCGACCTCGCCATCCAAAATAAACCTTTTATTATTAACTAATTAATCCAGTCCAATAGAATTAAATTTCTGATAAGCTAAAATAATGAAGAACCCAATCATTCCAGACGTTGCGACAGCAAAGCAATGACGTCATACTTGGTACCTTTTTAAGCTTTTCTGACTGACAGACTCTCATCTTTATTATTAAGCGGGAGAAACCAGACAAACCCGATCAACTTTCCCAACCTTCGCTGTTAAACCCTTCCACACTTAACTTCTCTTTTCCTGTTTCCTTTTTCATTTCGATGATGAAGAAAGCGGAGTTAGTGTTCATCCCAGCGCCTGGAATGGGCCATTTGGTATCCGCAGTTGAAGTGGCTAAGCTTTTAGTGGATCTCAATTCCAACCTCTCCATCTCTGTTCTCACCATCAAGCTACCCTTCGACGCTGAACGGACCACCGCCTACGTCGACTCTCTCACCGCCACCACTATCACCACCACCACTCGCATCAAATTCATTGACCTCCCTCAACCTGATCCAGGCCTAGATGTGGTTAACTTTATTATGAATTTAGTTCAAACCCAGGAACCATTTGTGAAAGAGGCCGTCACCAAAATAGTTGAGCATTCCAACTCAGTTCCCGGCTCACCTCGACTCGCCGGGTTTGTTCTCGAATTATTTTGTGCTTCTTTTAGAGACTTGGCTAACGACGTCGGCGTTCCTTGCTATCTGTTTTGCACTTCGGGCGCTGGTTTTCTTGGCTTCCTATTTTTCACTCAAGCTCTTCATGATGAGCAAAACTTTGAGTTCGTTGAGTTAACAGACTCGGAGACTGAGTTCACTATTCCATCATATGTCAACCCGGTTTCCACTAAACTCTTTCCATCTGTAACGTTCAAGCCTGAAGGTTTTGGTTTTTTCCTTACCATGGCGAAACAAATGAGAGAAATGAAGGGCGTAATGGTAAATACATTTTCAGAGCTCGAATCGCATGCAGTTGACTCCTTTCTAATGTTAAGCTTCCACCCGTTTACCCGGTGGGACCCATATTGAATCTTGTAGGCTCTAGTGGGGTCCATCAGAATTATGACACAATCATGCAATGGCTCGACCAGCAACCACGTTCATCTGTGGTGTTTCTCTGCTTTGGGAGCATGGGAAGTTTAAGTGCGGATCAGGTAAAGGAAATCGCTTGTGCCCTGGAGCAGAGTGGGCACCGATTCTTGTGGTCTCTACGTCGACCCCCGGAGCAAGTAAACGGTAAGATGGGACACCCGACTGATTACGAGAATATGGCAGAGGTGTTGCCGAAAGGATTCTTGGATCGAACGGCTGAGGTTGGTAAGATCATCGGGTGGGCACCACAATCGGCCATATTGGGCCATCCTGCGACAGGGGGGTTTGTGTCGCACTGCGGCTGGAACTCGACATTGGATAGTATATGGTTTGGAGTGCCAATGGCGGCGTGGCCGCTCTATGCAGAGCAACAGCTGAACGCGTTGCAATTGGTGAAGGAGTTGGGATTAGCGGTGGAGATTAAAATGGACTACAGGATAGATGGCGGGGGTGAGGTTGAAATTGTGAAGGCGGAAACAATAGAGAGAGGAATCAGGCGGTTGATGGAACATGATAGTGACGTTCGGAAGAGGATGAAAGAGATGAGTAATAGGAGTAGGAAGGCTTTGATGGACGGTGGATCTTCACACTCCACGTTATGTCGTTTTATTGATGATGTCATGGACAACATGCCATGAAAATTTCAGTACATTGCCATTGCTTTTATTATTTCTAAAATAATGTATTCATTATCAAGATTTGGCTTAGCTTATTTAATATACTTATATTAGAAAAATATAAATTTGGTACGCTAATTTTGAGATAAAAAAAATAATATGTGGCTATATCTCTTAATGCAGGAGAGGGGTTTCTTTATAGAATATTTTTAATTATGTTGAGGTTGTTATTATAGCAGTTAAAATTATGTGTATAACTACTCAAGTTTCATATATGAAAATCGATCTTATGATGGAACAACATTTTGAAAATTAGATCAATTCGGATAAAGTAAATTAGGCCATCAGTGAAGGAGTTAGGTCTTATTTAGTAACTTTATCCCACTCAATACTAAGAAAAACAATGAAAAGTTTTGTTTTCTAGTTTCAAGCTTGAATGATCAAATTTATGCATAAAGGTACAGGTAGCATTCTTCCTAAGTTAATATGGTGTGCTTATTTATATGTATAAACATGAACATGATATTCGATTTATCGTCATTCATATATTTATAATATTCAAAAAAATTAAAGAAGAAAAATAAACCAACTTTTATCGATCAAAAACTTTTATCGTTTTATCTTAAAAAAATATATTAAAATAATAAAAATTAAAATTTTATCCTAAAGCATACTTTGGGTCTTCACAAATTAGGTCGAAAAATCCTCAAATTGAACACAAATCCAAACCTTAAGTTGTCGCCACCATTGTCATCACCGGTCACCTCATGGCCATCATCATTGGCCAACAAGGCAAGGTTGATGACGTTCTAAGGTGCCAACCACCTAGGCTACCTAGTCGGCTCGTGGCATCTGCACGCTGTGAGGTGTGAGGCCCTTGGTGGCTCCGCTTGACATTATGCCATTTGAGGTGTAACAACCCGGTTTAGACCCTAGTCGAAATAGTGATTTTAGGGCCACAAATCTGAGCCAAAAAAATATTTTAATATTATATTCCGTGCTTAAAATATGTGAATTGATATGTATGAAATTCTCGTATGAAAATTTTATCGTTTGAGTGTCTGATTTAATAAAGAGGACTTAATTGCGTAAAATGCAAAAGTGACAATCTATTTGTTCAAGCACTAAATTGCTATGGTTTATTAATTGCTAAGTCCTTAAAATGGAAATATGCCACTATTTTGGTTGATGGACGGTAATGGCCATTAAATGGATGATTTTGGTGTTATTTTATTAAGGTTATTTTAGTAATTATTTAATTAATGCTTAATAAATAAAACCAAAATCAATTTTTGGTTCATCTTTTTCATTAAATGACTGCATATCACAATGAAAAATTGGGTTTGAATGCTCAAAATAGTTCGGCACTTTGGGGGAGCAATTATTAGCAAAAGCGGAATTCGGATCTAGATCGAGGGAAAATCAAAGTATCGGATTAGTCGACTTAATTTGTCGTTACTACGAACGAGGTAAGTTCGTATTTTAATAAACGTTACGAAATCATATTATAAATGCATATTATTTATATGATTGAGTTCAATGCTGGATGGTAATACAAATATACGTATTTTGAATAAGTTATATATATGTTATTATGATATTGAATTGTTAGAGAAGCAGAATATATGAATACGAGAAAGTTCTAATAACGTGACGATGTTCGAAAAGCCCCGTACGAACCATAGGAATAGTTAGGATACATATGTCATGACATAGGATTTCGGTTTGTGATTTACGTGTAAGACCACGTCTGAGACGTTGGCATCGATTGTGATTTACGTGTAAGACCATGTCTGGGACATTGGCATCTTATATGATTTGGTGTAAGACCCTGTCTGGGACAGTGGCATCGATATTTTAATTACATGTAAGACCACGTCTGGGACGTTGACATTGTACGAGCTTATAAGTTATCCGAGTATCCTTATTGATTCCGAACAGTTCAACGGGCATTCCGAGAGATAAATGTTTAAGTGAAAGACATTTCGATTCAGGTACGTTGAAATGTATACAATATTTAAAAACAAAAGGAAAGTATATATATATGTTCAAAGAATGTTATATGATGTATATGGAAATGAAATGTGAATATGTGTAAATGAAACATGAATAAATGGATAAGAAATGGTTTATAATGTGACATATGTGAAATTGTCAGATGTTATATGAATGAAAGATGAAATTGAGTATAAATGATGATATGAAATATATATATATATAGATATATATGATTAGATGTGTTATTTCCATAATGTGCTCATTTGGCTATATGAAAGTTTGAATTTAATGATATAGGAGAATTGAGTTGAAAAAGCTTATGAAAGTTAAAGTTATTGAAGTAAACAAGTATAATATTGAATGATGATAATTCGAAATGAGAACATGTTATATAACTTGGAAAATTTGTATGAGATTGTAATGCCCCATTACCCGAGACCATCACCGGAGTCGAGTATGAGACATTACTAAACTTATTTTAGCATTTAAACAAGTTCAAACAATTCTCGTAGTAAACTGTTCATTTGCATCACAGTCACTAAAAAGTTTATATCTTGAGTTACGAAACTAGAAATCCAATTCCGTAAATTTTCCATGAAACTAGACTCATATATCTACTTATTAATTTTTTTTCTAGAATTTTTGGTCGGGCTAAGTAGTACAGTTTATTAGTTAAAGTCTCCCCTGTTTCAGGGTTTCGCTACTCTAACCCCTATGTATTACGAATCAGATATATCCCTGTACAGAGTTTCAATGACTATGCTGTTTGTTTCTCATAAAACTAGACTCAATAAGGATTTCATACATGTAAGGTAAAACTCCTAATTGTTTTTGTACAATTTATGGTGAATTTTAAAATTCAGAACAGGGGATTCAGAGATCGTTCTGACCCTATTACACTAAAACTTAAATCTCTCATAAAATATAACTCATTTACCTGTTTTGTTTCTTCCATATGAAAATAGACTCATCAACTTCGGTTCCAAAACATATTCATCATTTAATTCCATTTCCACTATTTTTAGTGATTTTTCAAATTCACGTCATTACGGCTGACTGATTCTGTTTTATGGCCAATTTTACCTTTTCAAGAATTTTCATGGTTTAGTTAAGACATAAAGCATACATGTTATCATATATAAACTTGATTAACCATTCCAATAGCTAATCATTCTCAAACATTTCCATTCCATCCATGGGCCATATCGTAAGATTATACACACAAAATGATTGGAATGCTATACATGCCATATTCCCAAAAATTACAAGTCATTATACCGCAATTGTCCAGTGATAGTGTGAGCGTGCATCTGACTGTCCCAATCTCTAAATTGACTTGTCAAAACTACAAAGAATGAAAAGAAAGGAGTAAGCATAGATGCTTAGTAAGTCCATATGCAAATACCAAATAACTTAACAAAGCAATTATACCAACCAACATTAGCATAATATCACCAAAACATATATCACATTTCTATTCATCATTCATCATCTTATCATATTATTGTTGTCGTATCAAATCTCAACCCGATAGTTAAGTACATACCTGTCCAAAGTGCCCATTCCACAACACTTACCAATACGTCACTTGCATCTTGAGTATTCTTCCATTTTACTAGAATTTTTCCCGTTGAACACATCAGAATATAATTCAGATACATGGAAAGTTTGCACATAAGTGCCAAATATGTAGCCAAGCTACCATGTAACCCGCCCATAAGCGAACTCGGACTCAACTCAACGAGCTCGGACGTTCGCATCCATAAGTGAACTCGGACTCGACTCAACGAGCTCAGATGCCCAAGTATCCTAATCTATTCCTAAGGTTCAACAGAATTTTCCTCGTTTGTACTCTTTTACCATTCTCCTTGGAATACCAGTGACGATACTTCGGTAGTTTTTCACATTTTTCACATAATTCATAAAATTTTTGCATATTGTCCACCAATTACCACAAAGCATAGAATCGCATAATAACAATCATAATATCGTATAAATAACATTAAATGATTTAAAATAACGGTTATATTACAATATTTACATATGAACTTACCTCGGTACAATATGTTAGAAATCAAGCCTATTCCTCGGAAACTTTATTTTTCTCTCGATCACGACTTGAACCTCGTCTCTCTTGATCTATAATAAAAAAATTAGCTTATTTAATACTCACATTTATTAAAACAGTCCTGGACTCAAACTTTGGAAAAATTACATTTTTGTCCCTAAACTTTTGCATATTTACACTTTTTCCCAAAAGCTCGAAAATTAAACTTCATCCTATTTTCTTATGTTTTATGACATGCTGATCATTTTTCCCTTCTATAGCAACATCAAATTCACACTCTATCATGTATTTATGAACATTAGGTATTTTTACTGATTTTGTTGTTTTACTCGTTTTCACGTAAAATCGCTTAGCAAAAGTTGTTTAACACAATTTCAAGCTTCATATTATACCATAAAACATCAAAATAAACATATTTTACCTATGAGTATTTTTCCAAATATAAATCCTAGGTTAAATTATTGGTAGAAATAGGTAAACCGAGCTACGAGGATTTCAAAAATGTAAAGAACATTAAAAACAGGCATAGAAATCACTTACAATGGAGCTTGGAAGCTTGAAACAAACCCTAGCTATGGATAACACTTGAAATTTCGTCCTAATGAAGAAGATGAACATATTTTGCCATCTTTTTCCTTTTTTTAATCTTTTAATTACCAAATGACTAAAATACCCTTCGTTACTAAACTTTCAAAATTTCCATCCATATCCAATTTTTTTCCAAAACTTAAAAATTGGTCAAATTTCTATTTAAGGTCTCTTAATTAATATTCCAAAGCAATTTCATACTAAAAACTTCTAGAATGCAAGTTTTGCAACTTATTCAATTTAGTCCCTAATTTCAAATTAAGCACTTTATGCATAGAATTTCTTTACGAAACTTTTACACAATCATGCAATCATATCATAGACCTCAAAATAGTTATAAAAAATTATTTCTATCTCGTATTTGTGGTCCCAAAACTACTATTCCAATTAGGCCCTAATTCGGGATATCACAACTCTCCCCCCTTTAGGGATTTTCGTCCCCGAAAATCTTACCAGTAAACAGGTGTGGGTATTGATTCCTCATAGTTTTCTCGGGCTCCCATGTAGCCTCTTCTACCCCATGTTTTTGCCACAATACTTTCACGAGAGCGATACTTTTGTTTCTTAGTTGTTTGACCTCTCGAGCTAAAATTTTAACTGGTTCTTCATTGTAAGTCATATCCGGTTGTAACTCGATTTCTGTCGGTGAAATCACATGTGAAGGATCCGAATGATACCGACGTAACATAGATACATGGAATACATTATGAATCTTCTCTAATTCCGGTGGTAATGCTAACCGATACGCTAACGGGCCAATTCTTTCAATTACCACATACAGTCCGATAAAATGTGGACTCAACTTGCCTTTCCGACCGAATCTAAGAAATTGCTTCCAAGTAGACACTTTTAAAAACACTTTATCACCAACTTGAAACTCGATCTCTTTTCGCTTCAAATCTGCGTAAGATTTTTGCCTATCCGAAGCAGCTTTCAAACAGTCTCAAATCACTTTTACTTTTTCTTCAGTTTCCTTGATTAAATTAACTCCGTAAATCTAGTTTTCTTTGAGTTCGGTCCAATACAGCGGTGTCCGACACTTGCGACCATACAACGCTTCATAGGGTGCCATTTTCAAACTCGTCTGATAACTATTATTGTAAGCAAATTCTACCAATGATAAGTACCTTTCCCAACTTCCTTGGAACTCCAACACGCAACATCTGAGCATGTCTTCAAGAATCTGAATTATTCTCTCTGATTGTCCATCAGTCTGTGGATGGAAGGCAGTGCTGAAATTTAACTTCGTACCTAATGCCTCTTGCAATTTTTGCCAAAATCGCGAGGTAAACCTCGGATCTCTATCCGAAATAATCGACAAGGGTACTCCGTGAAGTCTAACAATCTCACTGATATATAATTTAGCCAACTTATCAAGAGAATAATCAGTGCGTACTGAAATAAAATGAGCCGATTTAGTCAATCTATCGACTATTACCCAGATGGCATCTTTCTTCTTCAGAGTTAATGGCAATCCTGATACAAAATCCATAGTAATTTAATCCCATTTCCATTCAGGAATCATGATAGGTTGAAGTAGTCCCGAAGGCACTTGATGTTCAGCTTTTACTTGCTGACAAATCATACATTTCGATACAAACTCGGAAATATTTCTTTTCATTCCGTTCCACCAATACATTTTCCTCAAATCATTGTACATTTTTTTACTGCCCGGATACATTGACAAACAACCACTGTGTGCTTCGTGCAAGATCTTCTGAATCAATTTATCATTCTTTGGTACACAAATCCGATCTTTAAACATCAAGCAACCATCAGAACCGATTCTGAAATCTGATCTCGTATCAGCCTCACATTGCTTTCTCTTGGCTTGCAAATCTTGATCATTTTTCTGAGCCACACAAATCTCTTGCAAAAACATCAGTCTTGCTCTCAACTCTGCTAGAATCGAACCATCGTTAGATACTGTCAACTGAGTATTCATAGCTCTCAAAGTAAATAACGACTTTCTACTCAAGGCATCGGCAACCACATTCACTTTCTCCGGATGATAATCAATCACAAGGTCGTAATCTTTCAATAATTCTAACCATTTCTGCTGTCTGAAATACAAATATTTTTGTGACATCAAGTACTTGAGACTTTTGTGGTCGGTATATACTCGGCACTTTTCACCATACAAATAATGTCGTCAAATCTTCAAAGCAAACACTGTAACACCCCTTACCCGTACCCGATGCCGGAATAGGGTACGAGGTATTACCAGATCATAATACATACCATTAAATAAAACCGAGACAAAAATATGGCATCCAATTAGATCATGAATCATTATAACATATGCCTTTAACAATATTAGCCAATTTCAATGGCTTTGTACAAAATATTCTGTCAAATATTGTAACTAATATTTTATACCTAGGCAATTATGACACGTAACAAAATAATTAAGCCTATTATACATGCCATAATTCAAAATGTTTAGTTCAAATACCAAAAGTATTGATAGTGCGGGCAGATCTTCAACGATCTCTAATTCCTGTGCTAGCTGGATGACACTATAAAACAAAAGCGAGAAAAGAAAGTAAGCTTATAGCTTAGTAAGTAAGTATATAAATAATGAATAAGGAATCTAATATGTTCACAAAATAACTCAACCATATCTATTTTTAATTTCACTATTTACTCCAACTTGATCAAGCTGTCCCTCTTGCGTCATGTTCACTGAATAAATCATAACTCGAATTATGAAACTCGAAATTGAAATCCATAAAATTTTCCTAAAACTAGACTCATATTACTTCTTACAAAAGTTTTTCTAGAATTTTTTGTTCAGCCAATTAGTACAGTTTATTAGTTAAAGTTTCCCCTGTTATACAGCTCAACTGATCTGACCTCTATTCACTACGAATTTGTTTTCTCCCTATACAAAAGTAAAATAGCCATGAAATTTGTTTCATTTAAAACTAGACTCAATAAGGAATCTAGGAATATAAACTATATTTCTTAATTAGTTTTGTAAAATTTTTAATGATTTTTCAAAGTCAGAACAGGGGATCACGTAGTCATTCTGAACAAGTCTTACAAAAATATAAATTTATCAAATTATAGGATCCCTTTACTTTCTCTGTTTCTTTTAAATGAAAATAGACTCATTAAGCTTTAATTTCATATCTCATTCAGCCTCTAATTAAATTCTTACTATTTTTGGTGATTTTTCAAATTCACGACACTGCGACTGTCCAAAACAGTATTATTGCTAATTCACTCTTTAACACTTTCGTTGTATTAACCTCATTTTAACATGCATATCACAATTCATTTTCACCACATTTCATACATCACAAATATAGGTCTATGATTACAAGGTCACCATAAAATCATCCCGTTGAACACTTCGGATCAATCCTCAATACTTGGTGGTTTCAGCACATAGCTCCACCCATCATATTTCACATAGTTCGGCTCTCTTGTACACATGGTGAACACTTCGTACTACCCATGTGTCCTAGCCAGTTTATCTCGTAGCTCTCTTGTCTACATGGTGTCCTTCACTTGGAATCACACACGCGACCTAGCTACATTTATCCTCTCCCGTAGTTCTCTTGTCTACATGGTATACATCCCGTATCACACGTAACCTAGCTACCACATAGTATCTCGTAGCTCTCTTGTACACATGATGTGCACTCAGCACCATACATGTGACCTAGCTACGTACCATCTGTATTATCCAATCTTTCTGAAGGTTCAACCTGGATTTTTCTCTCTATTACTTATTTCCATTCTTCCAATAGTCGATTATGATTCAAAATCAGCTAAAATATATATAATATGATGAAATATAAAACGTAAATAAAGATAATGTATTATTTACATACAAACTTACCTCGGTGCAAAATATAGAAATTTTGCAATTTAGTCCAAAATCTTTTCCTTCCCCCGTTCGAGGTTGATTCCACGCCTTTCTTGATCTATAACAGCACATTTAGCTCATTTAACACTCATACTATCTATTTCAATCCAAAAATCACATTATGGAAAAATTACGTTTTTGCCCCCTAACTTTTACAAAATTATGATTTTTCCCTTAGGCTCGGAAATTTAATTTCAGCCCTTATTCTTATGTTTTATGACATGCTGATCATTTTTCCCTTCTATGGTAACATCAAATTCTCACTCTAACACATAGTTATGAACAATAGGTATTTTTACTAATTATGCCGTTTTGCTCGTTTTCGCTAAAAATCGCTTAGAAAAGATCGTTCTCCTAACTTTAAACATTCATATTCTACCATAAAACATCAAAATACATGCCTATTATTAATGGGTAAATTTTTAAACATAAACCCTAACTCAAGATAATGGTAGAAATAGGTAAACCGAGCTACGAGGATTTCAAAAATGTAAAGAATATTAAAAACGGGGCTTGAATGCACTTACTATTGAGCTTGAAAGCTTGGAAAAAACCCTAGATATGGTGAACATACAAGGTTTGGCCAAGGAAGAAGATGGATGGACAAAATTTTGGCTTATTTTTCCCATTTTATTTCTTTTAATTACCAAATGACAAAAATACACTTAAGGCCTTTCTTTAAAAATTTTGTCCTATTCATGCCCATTTTTGTCTATATAAAGTATAATGGTCTAAATTCTATATAAGGACCTCTACTTAAAACCCCCATTTCAATCAAGTACCTTATGAACTAGAACACACATTTTTCACCTATTTCAATTTAGTCCTAAACATCAAATTAAACACCTAGTCATAAAATTTTCAACCTCGACTCGTGGTTTCAAACCATCTGCTTGCTTTTGGCCCTAAATTGGGCTGTTACAAACTCTCCCCTTTAGGATTTTCGTCCCTCAAAATCTTACTGGTAAAAGAGGTTTGGGTACTGTTTTCTCATGGCTTTCTCCAGTTCCCACGTAGCTTCTTCTACCCCATGTCTTTGCCATAACACTTTCACTAAAGCTATACTTTTCTTCCTCAACTGTTTCACTTCTTGAGCCAAAATCTTAATCGGTTCCTCATCATAGGTCAAGTCTGATCGAATCTCAATTTCTGTTGGAGAAATCACATGTGAAGGATCAGAACGATAACGTTGCAACATTGATACATGAAACAGTTATGAATTCTTTCTAACTCGCGGTAGAAGGCCAACCGATATGCCATCTGGTCCAATCCTTTCAATAATCTCTCACACGCCCAATAAAACGCTGGACTAACTTGCCTTTTTCGCTAAATCTCAAAATCTTCTTCCATGGTGACACCTTCAAGAACACTTTATCACCCACCTGAAATTCAATCTCTTTTCTTTTTAAATCTACATATGACTTTTGTCGATCCAAGCGATTTTCAAGCAATCACGAATTACTTTTACTTTCTCTTTGGTTTCTTTAATTAAATCAATTCCGTGAATCTGCTTTCTCACTAAGTTCAGTTCAATATAAAGGAGTCCGACACTTACGACCATACAAGGCTTCAGATGGTGCCATCTCAGATACTCATCCAAAACCGATATTGTAGGCAAATTCAACCAAAGGTAGATATTTCTCCCAATCGCCTTCAAATTCTAAAATACAAAGATCTAAGCATATCTTCGAGTACTGGATTACTCTTTTTCAGATCGACCATCTGTTTTTCATGGATGAAACGCAAAGACTAAAATTCAATTTTGTACCCAAAGCTTCTTGTAACTTGTTCTGTAATCTCGAGGTAAACCTCGAATCTCTATCGATATTATAGACATAGGTACCGTGCAATCTCACAATTTCAAAGCAATATATAATTCAGCTAATTTATCAAGTGAGTAATCAAGACGCATGCACTGTATAAAGTGAGCCGACTTTGTTAACCTATCAACCACTACCTGCATAACATTCTTCTTTTTAGGAGTTAAAGGCAAACCGGTTACAAAATCCATGGTAATCCTATCCCATTTCCACTGTGTACCATCACCTGTTAGAGTAATCTTGAAGGCACTTGATGCTCAAATTTTTACTTGTTGATGATCAAACACTTGGTTACAAATTCAGAAATGTTCCTTTTCATGCCTGGCCACCAATATAACTTCTTTAAATCATTATACATTTTTGTGCTACCAGGGTGAACTAACAGACAACCACTGTGCGCCTCATGTAATATTTTCTGAATCAATTCATCATTTTTCGGTACACATATCCTGTCTCGAAACATTAAACAGTCATCTGGTCCAACTCGAAAATCTGAGTCGTAACTCGATTTGCAATGAGTTCTCTTGGTTTGCAACTCACTATCGTTCTTTTGAGCATCACAAATTAGCTGGAGAAATAACGGTTTAGCCCTCATCTCTGCCAAGATTGACCCATCATTAGACAATGCTAACCTCGTATTCATGGCTTTCAAAGTAAAAAGATATTTCCTGCTTAAGGCGTCAGCAACTATATTCGCCTTCCCCGGATGATAATCAATCACTAGCTCATAATCTTTCAATAATTCAAGCCATCTCCGCTGTCGCAGATTCAAATCCTTTTGATTCATCAAATACTTCAAACTTTTGTGATTAGTAAAAATTCGGCATTTTTCACCATACAAATAATGACACCAGATCTTCAAGGCAAAGACAATAGCTGCCAATTCCAAATCATGTGTAGGATAGTTCTTCTCATGCGGTTTTAATCGTCTCGAGGCATAAGCTACCACTTTACCCTCTTGCATCAAGACACATCCAAGGCATGTCAATGATGCATCACTATAAATTACGAACTCCTTCCCCTGGCTCTGGGCCAGACTAAAATCGGTGATTCACCCAATCGCATTTTCACTTTTTCAAGACTCACGACATTTATCAGATCCATTCAAACTTAACATTCTTTTTGCAGCAACTTAGTCATAGGAGAGGCAATCATCAAAAATCCCTCAAAAACGTCTATAATACCCGCCAAGCCTAAAAGCTTCTAACCTCTGATACATTCTTTGGCGGTTTCCAATCAATGATCGCGGAAATTTTACTCTGATCCACCCGAATACCATCACCCGAGACTATATGTCCCAAAAATCGACTTCACGGTTGTAACTCACTTTTGCTAAACTTAGCAAACAATTTCTTTTCTCTCAAGATCTGCAATATGGTTTTCAAGTGTTCGTGCGTGCTCGCACTCCATCCCGAGAATAAATTAGGATGTCATCTATGAACACTACCACAAAGTTATCCAAATATGGTCGAAAGATTCGGTTCATCAAGTCCATGAATATAGTCGAGCATTAGTTAAGCCGAAAGGCATCACAAGGAACTCATAATGTCCATACCTTGTCCTAAAGCGTTTTCGCACATCCGACTCCTTAACTCTCATCGGTAGTAATCGGATCTCAAATCGATCTTTGAAAACATCGTTGCCCCCTTCAACCGGTTGAATAAATCGTCAATCCTTGGTAATGTGTACTTGTTCTTTATAGTCACCTTATTGAGCCGACAGTAATCAATGCAAAGCGCCATTGAGCCATCTTTCTTCTTTACTTAATAATACAGAGCACCCTAGGAGAGAAACTCGGCCTCACAAATCCCTTTGTCTGTTAACTCTTGCAATTGAGCCTTCAATTCTTTTAATTCAATCAGAGCCATTCTATATGGAGCAATCGAGAGATCGGCAAGTTCCGGCAACAAATCAATGGCAAACTCTATCTCTATTCAGAGGCAACCTAGGCAATTCCTCCGAAATACATCCAAAATTCACAAAGCTATCAAGACCGATTCAAGCTTCAATTCAGACATCTCAATATTCATTACATAGGCAAGATAAGCTTCACACCCCTTTCCTTATATATTTCGTGTGCATATGTGCGGAATCACCATAGGCAATTTATTTGATTCATCCTGTTTCAACTCACTGTAATTTCACCATTTTCACATTTCAACTCTAGTGTTTTCTCGCTTGCAATTTACCTTGGCATCATACAATGTCAACCACCCATTCCCAAGATAACGCCAAACTCATCAAATGGTAACAACATCGATTAGTCTAAAAATAGTGACCTTGAATCACTAATGGGCAATTCTTGCAAACCTTATCAACTAGCACATATTGGCCTAAGGGGTTTGACACTTTAATCGCAAACTCAAGAAACTCAACAGCAACTTCTTATTAGATACTAAATTCACACAAATATAGGAATGAGTAGACTGGGATCAATCAATGCAATAACAATAGTATCATAGAGAAAAAATGTACCAAGAATCACATCGGAGATGATGCATCCTCTCGCACGTATGGTATAAGCTCTAACAGCGCCTAGCTTCCGATCTCGCCGCTAAATCTTTCATCACGCTTTTATCGCTAGCTCCACTTCCAAGATTTCTGGTCTACCTCACTGGTAGTAGTACTGCCTAGCACTCAAATTTTTCTTCTTTAACTTTCTCCGCATACCGATAAAATGCTCATGAGAACCACACCTGAAACAAGCTCGCTCGTTTCCCCAACACTCACCAAAATGTTGCCTACCACATTGCTAACATTCGGGCTTTCTAGACCGCACATTACCCACACTTGCCACTGAAGTAGCTTGAGCTTTAGAGACCGAATATGCCTTACCACGATCTCTCGTGTGAATCCCCGATGAAGTCGTCATTCGAGGGTTTGTCTCTTTGGACCTCTTTGATTGAGATTGAAATGACTTGCTTATCGGCCTCTTTTTAGTATCTCGGGCCTCAATAGCACCTTTTCTTCTTTCTTTGTTCAATTCTTCGGCTTTAAGAGCTTGGTCAACCAATACTAAAAATTCTTTCAGCTCCAGAATTCCCACAAGCACTTTAATGTCCTCATTAAGACCATCCTCAAATCTTTTGCACATAATAGCCTCTGTGGACATACATTCTCGGGCATACTTGTTTGAGTCTAACAAGTTCGCGCTCATACTCGCCACGCACATCTTGCCTCGCTTCAATTCAAGGAACTCCTTCCGCTTTTGATCAATAAATCCTCGACTTATGTATTTCTTTCTCGAATTCTTCCCGAAGAAATCCCAAGTAACCCTTTCTTTTGGCACCACTGCTACCAAAGTCTTCCACCAATGGTAGGCCGAATCTCTCAAAAGTGATACAACACACTTTAAACACTCCTTGGGTGTACATGAGAGTTTATCAAATACATGGGTAGAATTTTTAAGCCGTAACTCCGCTTTCTCTGGATCATCATCGATTTTTGCTCTAAACTCTTCGCTACCCTTGTTTTCAAATCTTGTCGAATCGGAGGTTTGTTCATTCTACCAAATCTATGCCTTGAGCAGCCAATGCTACAGAACTGTCTCGAGGTATGGGAGGGGGTGGAGGAGGTTGAGCATTTGGGTTTGCTCGAATAAACTCAGTATACCAATTGTTCATCATTTGGAGAAAGGTATCCCGAGCCTCATCTCCTGCCTAAATGTCTCAGTCTACTTTCTACAAGCACGATCCTTTGCATGCAGAGCCGACGTGATTACTAGCAAAGATCATGAGCGCGCCTGCTCAGATCCATTACTATATTAAAATAAAACACAGTTTAGAATGATCAGGAGTTACCACACTATCACAATATATTTATGGCATGTATAGCTAGACTTTTACACACACTATATTAGTCCGAGAACTGATTAAACCATAGCTCTGATACCACTAAATGTAATACTCTTTACCCATACCCGACGCCGGAATAGGGTACGAGGTATTACCAGATCATAATACATACCATTAAATAAAACCGAGACAAAAATATGGCATCCAATTAGATCATGAATCATTATAACATATGCCTTTAACAATATTAGCTAATTTCAATGGCTTTGTATAAAATAATCACAACATCAGAATTAATATTTTATACCTAGGCAATTATGACACGTAACAAAATAACTAAGCCTATTATACATGCCATAATTCAAAATGTTTAGTTCAAATACCAAAAGTATTGATAGTACGGGTAGATCTTCAACGATCTCTAACTCCTATGCTAGCTGGATGACACTATGAAACAAAAGCGAGAAAAGAAAGTAAGCTTATAGCTTAGTAAGTAAGTATATAAATAATGAATAAGGAATCTAATATGTTCACAAAATAACTCAACCATATCTATTTTTAATTTCACTATTTACTCCAATTTGATCAAGCTGTCCCTCTTGCGTCATGTTCACTGAATAAATCATAACTCGAGTTACGAAACTCAAAATTCAAATTTGTAAAATTTTCTTGAAACTAGACTCATATTAATTCTTCAAAAAAAAATTCTAGAATTTTTGGTTCATCCAATTAGTACAGTTTATTAGTTAAATTTTCCCCTATTATACAGCTCGATTGATCTGACCTCTGTTTACTTCGAATTGGTTTTCTCCCTATACAAAAGTAAAATAGCCATGAAATTTATTTCATTTAAAACTAGACTCAATAAGGAATCTAGGAATATAAACTATATATCTTAATTAGTTTTGTAAAATTTTTAATGATTTTTCAAAGTCAAAACAGGGGATCACGTAGTCATTCTGAACAAGTCTCAAAAAAATATAAATATCTCAAATTATAGGATCCCTTTACTTGATATTTTTCTTTTACATGAAAATAGACTCATTAAGCTTTAATTTCATATCTCATTCAGCCTCTAATTAAATTCTTACATTTTTTGGTGATTTTTCAAATTCATATCACTGCGACTGTCCAAAATAGTATTATTGCTAATTCACTCTTTCTCACTTTCTTTGTATTAACCTCATTTTAACATGCATATCACAATTAATTTTCACCACATTTCATACATTACAAATATAGGTCTACGATTACAATGTCACCATAAAATCATCCCGTTGAACACTTCGGATCAATCCTCGATACTTGGTGGTTTCAGCACATAGCTCCACCCATCATATTTCACATAGTTCGGCTCTCTTGTACACATGGTGAACACTTAGTACTACCCATGTGACCTAGACAGTTTATCTCGTAGCTCTCTTGTCTACATGGTGTCCTTCACTTGGAACCACACACGCGACTAAGCTACATTTATCGCCTCCCGTAGCTCTCTTGTCTACATGGTATACATCTCAGATCACACATGTGACCTAGCTACCACATAGTATCTCGTAGTTCCCTTTGTACACATGATGTGCACTCAAAGACCATACATGTGACCTAGCTACGCACTCATCCGTATTATCCAATCTTTCCGAAGGTTCAACCTCGGATTTTTCTCTCTATTACTTATTTCCATTCTTCCAATAGTCGATTATGATTCAAAATCAGCTAAAATATATATAATATGCTAAAATATAAAATGTAAATAAAGATAATGTATTATTTACATACAAACTTACCTCAGTGCAAAATATGGAAATTTTGCAATTTAGTCCAAAATCTTTTCCTTCCCCCGTTCGAGGTCGATTCCATGCCTTTCTTCATCTATAGCAACACATTTAGCTCATTTAACACTCATACTATCTATTTCAATCCAAAAATCACATTATGGAAAAATTACGTTTTTGCCCCCTAACTTTTACAAAATTACGATTTTTCCCCTAGGCTCGGAAATTTAATTTCAGCCCTTATTCTTATGTTTTATGACATGCTGATCATTTTTCCCTTCTATGGTAACATCAAATTCTCACTCTAACACATAGTTATGAATAATAGGTATTTTTACCAATTATGCTGTTTTGCTCGTTTTCGCCAAAAATCGCTTAGAAAAGATCGTTCTCCTAACTTTAAACATTCATATTCTACCATAAAACATCAAAATACATGCATATTATTCATGGGTAAATTTTTAAACATAAACCCTAACTCGAAATAATGGTAGAAATAGGCAAACCGAGCTATGAGGATTTCAAAAATGTAAAGAACATTAAAAACAGGGCTTGAATGCACTTACTATTGAGCTTGAAAGCTTGAAAAACCCTAGCTATGGTGAACATACAAGGTTCAGCCAAGGAAGAAGATGGATGGACAAAATTTTGGCTTAATTTTCCCATTTCATTTCTTTTAATTACCAAATGAAAAAATACCCTTAAAGCCTTTCTTTAAAATTTTGTCCTATTCATGCCCATTTTTGTCCATATAAAGTATAATGGTCTAATTTCCATATAAAGACTGTACTTAAAACCCCATTTCAATCAAGTACCTTATGAACTAGAACACACATTTTTCACCTATTTCAATTTAGTCCTAAACATCAAATTAAACACCTAGTCATAAAATTTTCAACCTCTGATTCGTGGTTTCAAACCACTGTTCCGCTTTTGGCCCTAAATTGGGTCACATATAAACACTACAAAGAGCGCTTCTAAATAATGAGTCAATAATTCGTTTCATGAGGTTTTAATCGCCTCAAGCATAAGCTACAACCTTTCCCTCTTGCATAAGCACACATCCCAAGCCGCTTAAAGAGGCATCACTATACACCACAAATTCTTTACTCCGACTTGGGTTGTACCAACACCGGTGCTTCAGCTTAGTAACTTTTTCAATTTTTCAAAACTCTTTTGACATTCTTTCGCCCACTGAATTTAACATTCTTTTAGAGCAAATTTCTAGTCATAGGAGTAGCAATCATACAAAATCCATTCACAAATCGTCGATAATAACCAGCTAGACCTAAGAAACTTCTAACCTCACCACATTCTTCGGCTGTTTCCAATCAACAATAGCTGAAATTTTACTAGGATCAACCCGTATACCATCACCCAAATAATATGACTCCAAGAATTTGACTTCTCAAGCCAAAACTCACTTTTACTAAACTTGACATACAACTATTTATCTCTCAAGGTTTGCAAAACTATTCTCAAGTGCTCAAAGATGCTCTGTCTCATCCTTCGAATAGATCAAGATATCATCAATAAATACCACAACAAACTTGTCCAAGTATGGCTGGAATATTCAATTCATCAAATCCATAAACACACATAGAGCATTTGTCAAACCAAATGGCATAACTAAAAATTCATAATGACCGCATTCTTGTTCTAAAAGCGCTTTTAGACACATCCGACTTTTTTACTCGCAATCGGTAGTACCTGCACTCAAATCAATCTTTGAGAACCATGTCGCTCCTTTCAACTGATCGAATAAATCATCAATTCTCGACAACGGATACTTGTTCTTGACTGTCACCTTATTTAACTACCGATAGTCTACACACAATCTCATTGAACCATCCTTCTTTTCACAAAT
This sequence comes from Gossypium longicalyx, assembly GCA_025698465.1. Lineage (NCBI taxonomy): Eukaryota > Viridiplantae > Streptophyta > Magnoliopsida > Malvales > Malvaceae > Gossypium > Gossypium longicalyx. The sequence goes on along the minus strand of CM047001.1, from coordinate 9,988,662 downwards.
AATATGAGAGCACCCCAAGGCTTAAAAACTCGATCTCACAAAACCTTTGTCACCAACTCTTGCAATCGTGACTTCAATTCTTTCAACTCGTTGGTGCCATTCTATACTGAGCAATCGAGATTGAGTTGTTCCTGTGATCAACTCAATACCAAATTGTACTTCTCTCGACAGGAGGTAAACCCAAGAACTTCTTTGGAAATACATCCGCGAATTCACACACAATCGGCACTGATTTCACTTTCTTCTCAGATTCTTTTGTATTCAACACATACGCCAAATAAGATTCATAACCCTTTTTCAAATATCTCTGAGCCGACATCGAAGTAATCACACTAGGTAATGCCTCTGATTCGCCCAGCTTCAACCCGTAAAGTTTCACCATTTTCACATTTCAATTCAATAACTTTCTATATACAATTCACTATAGCATCTCGCAATGTTAACCAATCTATACCAAAATGACATCAAATTCATCAAATGGTAACAACATCAAGTCGGACGGAAAATAATGACCCCTAATCATCGAAGGACATTTCTTGCATACTTTATCAACTATGACAAATTTGCCTAACGAGTTCGACACTTTAACCATAAATTCCGTAGACTCAATAGGTATGTTCATATTAGACACCAATTTCATGCACACATATGAATGAGTAGAACCAAGGTCAATCAAAGCAATAACATTAACATCATAAAGAGAGAAAGTATCAGTAATCACGCCGAGAGATGAAACATCTTCACGCGCTCTTATGGCATAAGCTTCCAGCCGCAGCTCTAGCTTCAAATTTCAGCTACTGATTCTCTCGACTACATTCTTGTCGCTCGCCTCATTCCCAACATTTCTCAAAATCTTCCTCTCGAAAGAGTACCACTTGGCTTTGCACTTTGAAATTTTTCTTCTCGATCCTCTCTCGACAATCTCTAATAAAATGATTCTGAGACCCACACCGGTAACATTCATTAGTTCTACAAGGACCAAAGTGCCTTCTACCACATCGCTGACACTGACTAGCAATTCTCAAATTTCCTACACTAGCCACCGAAGTAGTTCGAGATCTCGAACCCACATTTTTCTTCTTACGATCCCCATATGAATGTCCCGCTGATGCTTGAGAACGAGAATACATATCCCTGCACTTTCTAGACTGTGGTGGGAGTGTAACGCTTCATCAAGATTTTCTTCCAATTTCTTGTCTCACTGCCTTTTTCTTCTTTTTAATTAGTTCTTCACCTTTGCAAGCCCGATCAACAAGTACCACAAATTCTTTCAACTCAAGAATACCCACAAATACCTTGATATCTTCATTAAGTCCATCTTCAAATCGTCTGCACATTTTAGCTTCTGAAGGAATATATTCTCGAGCATACTTGCTCAATCGAACGAATTCTCTTTCATACTCAGAATCATCATGTTGCCTTGCTTCAATTCGAGAAACTCTTTACGCTTCGTCTACAAATCTTTCACTAATATATTTCTTTCCAAATTCTTCTTGAAAGAATTCTCAAGTCACCTTCTTTGGCACCATCAAATTAATGTTTTCCACCAATGATAAGCCGAATCCTCAAAGAATGATATAGCACACTTCAATCACTCTTCAGTGTACAAGATAACTCATCAAATACTCGAATAGAATTTTCGAGCCAAAATTTTCGCTTTTTCAAGATCATCATCAACATTTACCCCGAATTCTTCTGGCCCTTGCTTTATGGATTTAAGTTAACCTGAGATCTATGGAATTTCATCAAATCCATACCAAGGCATCCGGGGTATAGGTTGAGGAATCGGGGGTGGTGGGGAGGTTGTTGAGCAAAGAGGGTTCGTGCATTTAACGAACTCAGATACCAAGCATTCATTATTTAGAGAAAGGCTTCCTTGAGCCCTATCTCCTCCTCCTGACCAAAAAGAGGAGGTCGACTTTTGGGCTGGCACCGCCACTTCAGTGAGGAGCTAGCGAATTGCTCTCACATCATTAGCCACAGCTTGGATCAGATCCATTTACTATAAAAATCATTTAAAAAGGTTAGGAGTCACACACTATCACAATATATAAATATGGCATGTATAGCAAAACTGTATTTTTACACCACATTAGTCCAAGAACTGACTAAACCTACTCTAATACCACCAAATATAACACCCCATTACCCGAGACCATCGCCAGAGTCGAGTATGAGACATTACTAAACTTATTTTAGCATTTAAACAAGTTCAAACAATTCTCATAGTAAACTTTCCATTTGCATCATAGTCACTAAAAAATTTATATCTCGAGTTACGAAACTCAAAATCCAATTCCATAAATTTTCCCTGAAACTAGATTCATATATCTACTTACTAATTTTTTTCTAGAATTTTTGGTCGGGCTAAGTAGTACATTTTATTTGTTAAAGTCTCCCTTGTTTCAGGGTTCAGCTACTCTAACCCCTGTGTATTACAAATCAGATATCTCCCTGTACAGAGTTTCAATGACTATGCTGTTTGTTTCTTATAAAACTAGACTCAATAAGGATTTCATAGATGTAAGGTACAACTCCTAATTGTTTTTGTACAATTTATGGCTTTTTAAAACAAGGGATTCAGAGATCGCTCTAACCCTATTCCACTAAAACTTTAATCTCTCATAAAATATAACTCATTTACCTTTTTCGTTTCTTCCATATGAAAATAGACTCATCAAGCTTCGATTCCAAAACTTATTCATCATTTAATTCCATTTCTAATATTTTTAGTGATTTTTCAAATTCATGTCATCGCAAGCATCGATTCTGCTTTTTATGGCCAATTTTACCTTTCCAAGGATTTTCATGGTTTAGTTAAGACATAAAGCATACATGTTATCATATATAAACTTGATTAACCATTCCAATAGCTAATAATTCTCAAACATTTCCATTCCATCCATGGGCCATATCGTAAGATTATACACACAAAATGATTGGAATGCTATACATGCCATATTTCCAAAAATTACAAGTCATTATACCGCAATTGTCCAGTTGATAATGTGAGTGTGCTCTCCGATCGTTCCGATCTCCAAATTGACTTGTCAAAACTACAAAGAATGAAAAGAAGGGAGTAAGCATAGATGCTTAGTAAGTCCATATGCAAATAACAAATAACTTAACAAAGCAACTATACCAACCAACATTAGCATAATATCACCAAAACATATATCACATTTCTATTCATCATTCATCATCTTACCATATTATTGTTGTCGATAAATCTCAACCCGAGGGTTAAGTACATACCTGTCCAAAGTGTCCATTCCACAACACTTACCAATACGTCACTTGCATCTTGAGTATTCTTCCATTTTACAAGAATTTTTCCCATTGAACACATCGAAATATAATTCTGATACATGGAAAGTTTGCACATAAGTGCCACATATGTAGCCAAGCTACCATGTAACCCGCCCATAAGTGAATCTGCACTCAACTCAATGAGCTAGGCTGTCAGATCCATAAGTGAACTCGAACTCAACTCAATGAGCTCTGATGCCTAGTTACATCTCACTTAACTCCGACTCAACTCAACGAGTTCAGATATTTGCATCCATAAGTGAACCTGACTCGACTCAATGAGCTTGGATGCCCAAGTATCCTAATCTATTCCTAAGGTTCAATGGGACTTTCCTCGCTCGCACTCCTTTACCATTCTCCTTTGAATACCAAAGTGACGATACTTCTAAGTAGTTTTTCACATTTTTCACATAATTCATAAAATTTTTGCATATTGTCCAAAAATTACCACAAAGCATAGAATTTCATAATAACAATCATAATATCTTATAAATAGCATTAAATTATTTAAAATAATCTGTTATATTACAATATTTACATATGAACTTACCTCTGCATAATATGTTAGAAATCGTTTATTCTTCTGAAACTTTATTTTTCCCTTGATCACGACTTGAATCTCGCTTCTCTTGATCTATAATAACAAATTTAGCTTATTTAATACTCACATTTATTAAAACAAATTCTTGACTCAAACTTTGGCAAAATTACATTTTTGTCCCTAAACTTTTGCATATTTACACTTTTGCCCCAAGGTCTCGAAATTAAACTTCATCCTATTTTCTTATGTTTTATGACATGCTGATCATTTTTCCATTTTATAGCAACATCAAGTTCGCACTCTATCATGTATTTATGAACATTAGGTATTTTTACCGATTTTGTCGCTTTACTCGCTTTCACGAAAATCGCTTAGCAAAAGTTGTTTAACACAATTTCAAGCTTCATATTCTACCATAAAACATCAAAATAAACACATTTCACCTATGGGTATTTTTCCAAATATAAATCCTAGGTTAAATTATTGGTAGAAATAGGTAAACCGAGCTACGAGGATTTCAAAAATGTAAAGAACATTAAAAAGGGGCATAGAAATCACTTACAATAGAGCTTGGAAGCTTGAAACAAACCCTAGCTATGGAGAACCCTTGAAATTTCGTCCTAATGAAGAAGATGGACATATTTTGCCATCTTTTTCCTTTTTTTAATCTTTTAATTACCAAATGACTAAAATACCCTTCATTACTAAACTTTCAAAATTTCCATCCATATCCAATTTTTGTCCAAAACTTAGAAATCGGTAAAATTTCTATTTAAGGTCTCTTAATTAATATTCCAAAGCAATTTCATACTAAAAACTTCTAGAATGCAAGTTTTGCAACTTATTCAAATTAGTCCCTAATTTCAAATTAAGCACTTTATGCATAAAATTTCTTCACGAAAATTTCACACAATCATGCAATCATATCATAGACCTCAAAATAGTTATAAAAAATTATTTCTGCCTCAGATTTGTTGTCCCAAAACCACTATTCCTAAGTAGGCCCTAATTCGGGATATCACAGAGATAACATATCATGCATATGGTTTTGTAATGAAATTGTTTGTTATGTTAAGTTTATTAAGATACGAGCTTACTAAGCTTTAAAGCTTACTTTGTGTGCATTTTTCCTATGTCTATAGAGTTTCGGGGACTTGCTTAGGTTGGAAGTCATAGGAGACCTCATCACACTATCCGGTTATCGTTTCGGTAAGTTAAAGTTTTGAATTTTAGTTATGTGGCATGCATAGGCTAGTTTTGATATAGTTGATTTTGAAATTAGTATATGTATATAGCCATGCAAAATGGCTTGATCGTGATGCTAATGTTAGTATTTATATTCAGCTATATTATAAGTTTAATTTAAGAGGTGTAATTCATGGTAAATATGTGGTAATGTTGGTTACATGAATTCAGTTTTAAGAAATGATATGTATGGTTTATGATTAGCTTATTTTGGTAAACTTGATTCATAGTATGTATTGCATTAGTGGATTGATATAATTAAATTTAGGTGAAGTAAATATGGTTGATAGATGTTATTAGGTTGTGGTTCGTTATTGACTTGTTTTGGTTGTATAATTTATCTTATGAATTGGTTTGGAAATGGTAAATAATGAGCATGCTATGTGGTCATAAGGTTATTTTTTTAATGTGTTGTGACATTAACTTAGCTAATGTAATTGATGAGAAATTAATCGATATGTATAGGTAATATTGACAAGTTGCTTAGTACATAAGTTTTGTATAATGGTTCAAGAATTGAGCTAGAAAATAGCTATTGATAACATGATAACTATGCACTTATATATAGATGGTATTAAAAGCATATTTGTCCATTTGGTAAAGTTGGCTAATGATTCATGTATGGATGCTTGTTAAGCCATATGTTATGTCTTGTTTTGATGTAATATTAAATGCTCATATGATTATGTTGTTTAAAACCGCATATAACTATTTTGTGAAGTTAGTTTTGCCAATATGCTAAAGGATCATAAGCCATGTGATATGGTTTATTCCGCTTGATATGTGCATAAATTGAAGTAATAAGTTCAATAATCAGCTTATGAAATATATGTAATGTTATATGCTCTTTATGAGTTAAACAATAGATTGTCATGATTCATTGATATAATGTTTGAATATTATGTTGAAAATGTATGAATGGTGCCTATTAGTTGGTTTGAAATGATTCATAATGATATGGATTAGATATGTATGAGTAGAGGAGGAAATGTAGCTTAAATCAAGCCAAATTTCATACCACACGGTCTAGACACACGGGCATGTGTGACTGCCAGTGTGACCAAGTCAGTATGTATGCCTTGTTTTGCCACGGCCTAGACACACGGGCGTGTCTAAAGCCATATGAGGCACACGGCCTGTTCACACGGGTGTGTGACCTGTATAACTTTGAGAAAAAAAGTTTAAGTTTCGAAAATTTTTGTATGAGCGCGGTTTAGTCCTTACCCCTTTATAAAACATGTTAAAGGTCTCGATGACCTATATAAGGGACTCTATAATGATATATGACTATGATTGTGAATGATGTATATGAATTGTTCGTAAAATGTTCTGATTTGCTCGGTAATGCCTTTAACCCTAGTTCAATGACTGATACTGTTAGTGGGGTGTTACATGATGCGTGATGCCTTTCGATTCTTTCCACTACACTAGACATCTATTGATGTTGCTATAGCCTGTTGAGGGATTCAATGCCCTTCAACAGAGCTACTTTAGTTTGTCATTTTGTCGCACAACTAGGCATGATGCCCAGCTTGTTGCGCATGATCTACCACAATTCGTTATGGCAAATTGAGCTCTTTTTACACTTAATAAGTTTGTATTCAAGTAATTTGTTATCTTTTTAGTTCATTTCACGTTTTTGTAAGCTTATTGTTTAATTCAATAAAAATGAGCAATTTAGTGTGTTTTATGACCTGTTAGGCCAATTTGGGCCTAAGGGAATACTAATGTGTTGATTGAGTGTACATGACATTGTTTTAGGCCAATGAGTCCATGGATTGCCTAGGATGTCACAATACTTAACTTGGATGTCATAACACCAAACTTCGAAATTCAAAGGGGGCATACTTCCATTGATGTTGGGACAACATATCCTTGATGTGGCGACATCCAACTTCGAACTTATCAAAGAAGCATTCTACCATCCAATTGTTGGATTTGGTCCTTAAGTGTAGTATTTTCGTCTATGTACACTTGTAATTTTTTCATATAGATTGGTTAATAAAATAATTCCTAGATTACATTAGTATACTTTGTAATACCCCTAACCCCTATCCATCGCCAGAACAGGGTCACGGAGCATTACCTAAGTTTACAGATCAATTACAGAAAATGTCATATAATTTATTATTCATATAAGAAATCAATCATATTGTCCCTTAATGGGTCATCGAGGCCCAAAATACATGTTAGAATCAATCGACTAAACCAAAACTCAGAGAATTTTTCGCAAATTTTAAAATTTTTCTAAGGTGCAGGGACACACGCCTTGTCTTAAGCCGTAGGCATTCGATGTGAGGCACATGGCCGTGTCCCACCCCGCTTTCAAATTAGGGTAGCTATTGAATTGGGTCATAAGATCAAGTCACACGCCCGCAGTGCTAGGTCGTGTGAGCATACCGATTTGCATTAATTAAGTGCAGGTTCACACGCCAAGTCACACGCCTGTGTGCTAGGTCAGATGTCACATACGGCCGAGACGCACGACGTCCGTGTCTCCGCCATGTGAAATTTCCGAGCATTCTATTTTTCAATTTTAAGGATGTAGGGACACATGGCCAAACCATATGCCTATGAGAGCATGACCGTGTCACACACTGCTGAGACACATGCCCGTGTATCTATTCGTATGGATGAAAATAGCCATTTTCATGGCTACTTTTCACACCCATTTGGTCTTCCACCTACAACCACATTTAAGCATATTCACCAACCAATTTAAGACATTTAAACCAAGCCAAAGCTAAATTCTTATGCATGATATATCATGACATTGATTCAAATATCCAACTTACTTAATTGAACATATTCTTACTTAAGCATGTTTAAACCTGTAATACCAATCATGTATACTTACATATCAAATCAGTATAATCTCATACATATACATTAACCATACTATCACTAGCCATTCCAATGCCTATTTACAACCAAAAGATTTTATCATTTGATCTAACTTAGCCTAAACATGCCATTATACCAAAAGTAGTTTTACTAATTATACCAATTGAGTTGAAGGATAGTGATCTTGCTTCTCGACCACTCCAACCTTTACGAGCTTTCATGCACTATAAAACAGAGGAAATAAACAGAGTAAGCATTTAATGCTTAGTAAGTTCGTATAATAGGAACTTAACTTACCAAATCATATTCATTTAAAGTAAGCATACAAATAATATGCATCCAAAGCAAATTGGCCAATTGCCTAATCACATTCACCCAATCAAGCAAGTTAGTCATGAATTTCAAGTATATTTTTTAAGTAATAAAGATGAGCTCATTGTATAAACATTTCCATATATTTTCAAGTAGATATAATTATTAATTTATTCAGACCTTAACTTATCTTATATCAAAACTTTACCTATTGAACTTTATGAAATATCGATGGATTTCGTGTAGTACACATGAAGTGTATAAACCGGTAATCATCAATTCATATTCAAGAGTGCTCATGAGAACACTTAAATAGGAGTACTCACTCTAGCCATATAATGAGAAGCTCATGTAAGCCATGTAATGGGAAGTTTATCCGGCTATAATAGGAAACTCATGGGAGTTTAAAATAGGAAGCTCATGTGAGCCTATAACGGTAACTTCAAGAGCCATTAATTGGAAAGCTCCAGATAGCCATATATCGTAGAAGTGCAAGCGAAGCTAATATCTAAGCTCACAAAGAGCCTTTAATCGGGAAGCTCACGAAGAGCAATATATCGTGATGCTCATAAGAGCTTAGGTGTGTCTACAACACATGCAGAATCACAACCAATCGGGATGCTCCAAGAGCTATAACAAGAAGCTTGCAAGAACCAAATAATGAGAAGCTCGAGAGGGCTAATAAGGAATGCTCTTTTGAGCTATGGTGTGTTTGTAACATATGCAAGATCACAACCAATACAGAAACTTGTATCCATCGATTTTCATTTGTTCAAACGAAATTTAACACTTATCGACATTATCGAATATTCAATCAATTTCATATACATGAAAATTACACAATTCATATATATAATATTTAATTTAAACATATAAATGTATACAATTTAGTTACACAAACTTACTCTCGATACTTGTTCGCCTATGAGAATCTACTAATCCAAACTTTTCTTTTCCTCAATCTAACTCCTTATTTGGTCTTTTGGATCTATATAAATGAATTTAATCATCAGTTTATTACATTTCACATTCAAATCAATCCAATTCACATCTTATGCAAAAGTACCATTTTGCCCCCATACTTTTCATTAATTCCACTTTCGTCCCTAGCTCGTAAAAATGAAATTCACGCAATTTAATCCTTATTCCAAGCCTAGCAAAATTTTAATATAACAATAAAAGTCCATATAGTTCACAAAAATAAAAAATTTTCCATGATTTTTACATCTTTACAATTTAGTCCCTAAGTCACAATTTCATCAAAATTCACTTTACAAAAGTTGTTTATCTATCAACAACCTTTCATTTTCTACCATAAATTTTAAAACTTTAGCATACACATCCAGGGTAAAATTTTAATACTTTGATAACTTTGCAAATTAATCCCCAAAATAGATAGATTAGGTTATTACGATTCCGAAAATGTAAAAACTACTAAAAACGGGACATGATTACTTGCCCAATTAAGCTTTCTTGAAATTCTCTCTCTTAGCTAGGGTTTCCATAGAAAAATTTTGGGGATAAAGATGAAATAAGATGATATTAGCTTATTTCCATCTTTAATTAATTCAATTTCCAATTTAGTCCTTTTCTTTTTCTAATTTTCCATGGATGATTCATCATAAATATCTACTAACTCCATTTAATGGTCTAATTGCCATATAAGGACCTCAAATTTTGAATTCCATAGCTATTTCATTCTTATAACTACTAGAACTCAACTTTTGCATTTTATGCAATTTGGTCCTTTCCATAATTAAGCATGTAATCGGTAAAAATTTTCTTAACGAAATTTTCATATGTTATTCCTATCATAATGCAGACCATGCAATAATATTACAATAAATTTTTTTTCTAACTCTGACTTGTAGACCCGAAAATACTATTCCAATTTCACTAAAAACGGGTTGTTACTTACTTTGTATAATGTCCTCATGTGGTTTTTGCATACAAAGCAAAATATGAGAAAATATTGGCTCACCGTTGGATCAGAATACGTAAAGACAACTTATATTAGTAGACAAACATAAACATGTCCTTAATCTAATAAAAATGAGCAAACCAATTGAAAGACTAATATGTCATCTACCAAGTCAAATTGGGGAAATGCCTTATCTTGGGCAATCAAGCGGATAACTCCTAAGATAGAGATATAGATATAACTAAATGGATTGATAGTACATCAAAATGGATCCAAGAAGAATTTATCCTAAATCATTTATAGATTCATTCACTTGTGATGATCAAAGTGTGGCGATCTTAATCAAAAGTTGGTACGTTAGGTATACGACTGTCAGAATATGTAGCATCATTCACAATAGTGGAATTCATAACCCGAGATATGGGTAAATGATATTCTCTCATTGGCATTACATGGTTGATGAAAAGTACATGTTGCCATGGGCCGTTCTTCTTTGTGATTAATGACTTTATTACTATTTGATAGTAATTGAATTTTCATTAAGGAAGATGTAATGGTTACTATGTGATAAAATAGAATCATATTGGGAGAATGAATTTATCTTAAAGAGATTCTGAATATCCCATGAGGGTAACACACTTATGACAAGGTTATTGGACGAGCACTGATTAAGTTGATTTCGAAATGGTATGTCATTAGGGAGAGCTCAGTCACGACACTATAGTGGAATGACTTTGTGACTAAATGAGTCTATGATTAATAGGAAAAAAATTGAAACTTAATTATAAATCATCTTTGCTCTAATCATATATGTCTAATCAGCCTCTCTACTAGCTTATTGAAGCCAAAAATGAATTGCATGTTGGATTAAATGAATGTAAATGGATAGAAATGGGAAACATGGAGAAATAGGAAACATTTGGAAATGAATGTGATTTTTCAAAACTGAAAAGGACTTGAAATGAATTTATGGTTTTCAAATTAATGAAGTTCAAATGAAATTAAATTATTTATCATAATGAATCTATTGAATGTAGAAATATAAAATATATTTTCTCATAGATTCTTTTATGCTAAGATCATCATGATTTTAATGTAATTAAAATTGGGTTGAGAAAATTATTTAATTGGGAAGTTATTTTTAAAAATTAATTTAAGATATTTATTCGGGACATAGAAAAACAATGTATGGTTGGATCAAATTATAAAGTATTGGGTTAAAAATCTAGGAAATACTTGTAATTGGACCCGATATAGGAGAGACCCAAAAGCCTCTCATGTTTAAAGAGAGGGACGACAAACCCTAGTTTGTTTAACTAGCTGCTACACCCGACCTACTCCTAGTTAGATTAAGAGTTCATTTTTCTATTGAAATAGAGTTTTACAATTGAACAAGAGTTTCATCTCTTCTTCCTATAAATAGATAGCACCAGTGTGGCTAAATATAGGAGTTTTTAAATATGGTTATTCTCGCCCAAAAATAGTGAGAGTTTCATTCTCTAAGTATTAATTTTATTTTCGAATAAGAATTCTACCGGTTTCTATTGAGAGAGATTTTCCTTTCACACTAAAAAGTAAAGAAAATATTTCTAGTCTCGTGTTTGATTCAAAAGTTTGAGCCCACACTCAAGCATTTCTTGGAAGAGAATAGAAGAGAAAATAATTTGTTGAAAGTCAGAATGATAAAGATCCATCGCTCGAGCCCACCAAACTGTGGAGATAGTTTCCATATTTAAGTGTTGGTAGTTTATTGAACCATTGTAACATCTCGAATTAGGGTCTAGTCGTAACAATGGTTTTGAGACCACAAATCCAAAATAGAAATAATTATTTTATGATTATGTGATGATCCATGACATAGTTGCATGTTTGTGTGAAATTTTCATGAAGAAATTCTATGCTTAAGGTGTCCAATTTGACTTTAAGGACTAAATTGAATAAGTTGTAAAACTTGTGTTCTAGGAGTACAAGCATGAAATTGCATTGGATTATTAATTAGAGGTCTTTAAATAGCAATTTAACCAAGTTCTAAAATTTTGGACAAAAATAGGCATGAATAGGAAGAATTTGAAAGAAAGGCCTTAAAGGCATTTTTGTCTTTTGGTCAATAAAAGAATGAAAAGGGAAAAAGAAAGCAAAATTTTTCCTTCTTCTTCTTGCTTGTTCCAAAATTCCAAGGGTCACCATAGGTAGGGTTTGTTCATCTTTCAAGCTCAAAAGTAAGTGCATCCTAGTCCTGCTTTTTAATGTTCTTTACATTTTTGAAGTTGTCATCAACCAATCTAGCTATTTCTACCATTATTTTGAGCTAGGTTCATGTATGAAATTTGACCTATGTGTGACATGGTTGTATTTTGATGTTTAATGGAGGAATATGAATATTTGATGTATGATAAACATCTTTTAATAAGTGATTTTTAGTGAAACCACCTAAAAAGGACTTGTTTGTAAAAGGTGTAAAATGAGTAGTAGAAATGTGTAATAAAGGAAAATGTGGGCTGATATGAACATGGTGTAGGTTTGGCTAGGCTTGGGTAACCAAGAAAATGCAAGCATTTCATTTTACTTGAGCCTAGAGACTAAAGTGTAAATAAGTGAAAAGTTAGGATAAAAAGGTAATTTTACTAAAGTATGTGTTATGGGTTGATATGAATAATGTATGTATTAAACAAGTTAAATTTGGCCTTATAGATTAAGAAAACATGATTCGGTCTTGATCGGGGAAAAACAAGATTTACGAGGATTAGGCTCGCTTTCTATCATTTTGTAACGAGGTAAGTTCATGTGTAAATAATGCAATGTTGTATCATGTTTTAGTGATTTATTAATGTATGAATTTTCATGTTTAATTGTTGTAAAGAGTATATGAATTATGTTGTGGTCAATGAGAATGACTTAGAACGAGTTCGATTTAAGATGTATCATCAAGAATCCCGCTTGAATCTTAGGAATAGTTTAGGATACAAGTGACATGTCACTAGGAACTATGTGATCTCGAACTCATTGAGTTGTTGTCTAAGTTTATGATATATGTGACATCTGAGCTCATTGAGTTGTGGTTTGAGTTCATGATGTATGTGACACATGTTTTGGCATTCCGGGCACCGGCCTCGTGATATGCTACTAATGGTGAGGTAGTTCGACATGTGTTACTGACACCGATAAAGATGTATGAGTAGACCCGTGAGTAGCTTGAAAGCGAGCAACATGTGATCTCGAGATATGAAGTAACATTGACTACATATGGGGCAATTAGGTTCAAGATTCCGATGTATCTGATAGTATTCTGAGGGTTCAACGGGTAGTTCAAGAGAAGCTCAATGAGTAATCTTAATAATTGCATCAAGACAAGAAAGTAAGTTATTACGCATAACTAGGCATAGGTATGTACATCGAACTCATGTGAATGACATGAAATATGACGAGTTCGTGGTAAGAACATGTGTATATATATATGAAGGATAAGTTTATCAAATTTGATAAAATACAAGATTATATTCGTTATGTTAAATGTATGATTAATGCTTGTTTAAGTTGCATACTATTTTCATGTGAACTTACTAAGCTTTAAAGCTTACTCCCTTCCTTTCTTTTCCTTATAGTGTTGCCAAGCTAGCTCGTGGATCAAGGACGCCGTAGTTTTGGTCACATCACAATTGAATATTGGGTATAGTTAGTCTCATCATTTTGAGTATGGCATGTATAGGGACTTGGTCTTTTTGTTATGTGTCATATTGATTAGCCAAATGTGTTGGCTCATAATGGTATTATGACTATTTTGTATATGGTCGTGAGAGGTGGCTCATATTGATTATTTGGGTTGTAACCCTAATTATTGATGTATGCATGCAAATGTGCTCATGCTTTAATATGGTTATAGTTGCTTATGGTTAATGAGTGTGATGGATGGCATGTATGTTTGGTGTATGGGATATGATTAATGTGTATGCAATAAATTTGGTGCAAATGTATAACTTGAAAATAGGTTAGCAAAGATGATAGACAAATATGAAATTTGTGTGGACTGCCATATGAAAGCATAATCGTTCGACTAGGTGATATGTTGACATTACCAAGTCATAATTTAACCATGAATGTGACTGCTTGAGTGATAAAATGTGCCATGTTGCATGTTACAGAGTGGAATTGAGTATGTGAGTGTTTAATGGTGGCAAATGGCTTGGAAAATAGCCTAGAAATTGTCCACACGGTTACACACACGGGCATGTGTCTAGGCCGTGTGTGACACACACGGCCCGCCCCATGGGCGCAGTGATCCGACCGCGTGTGTCCTCGCACCCCAACCATGCAAAAATGTAATGCCCGGTAGTAAACACACGAGCAGAGGCACGACTGCGGTGTCTCAAAGGTGAAGGACATGGCTTTAGAACATGAGCGCAGTGCCCAAGCCGTGTGAAGTTCACACTTAATTTTTGAATTTAATTCACCACACGGCCTAAGCACATAGGGCGTGTGACTTGGCCGCTTGACCTTATTTTTTTGATGTTGTCATAGTCGAGAGTTACACGGCCGAGGACACTGTATGTCCTAAGTCATACGGGCGCAGCGACCACACGGCCTACCCACATGGGCATGTGACTCTTCAAAATAAAATTTTTTCTAAGTTATCCCGAGGTCTTGAAAGTTCTCTGATTAGTCCCGAACTACTTTGATGTATGTTTTGGGCCTTGTAGGCCCTATATAGGACAAGTCGCATGTGATTGAAAAGTTTTAAATTTGGATGAAATTTTACGCTACGATTTTGTATGTTATTTACATTTAATCTGTGTAATGCCTAGAACCCTATTCCGACGTTGATATGGGTAAGGGGTGTTACATTTAGTGGTATTAGAGCTACGATTTGTTGGGCTTCTCAAACTAACATAACATGTGTATGAGTCTAGCTATACATGGCATACATATATTATTATAGTGTGACGACTCTCGATGATTTAAAAATGTGTTTTCATATAGTGAATGGATCCCGATAAAGCAAGTTGGTGGATGATGTTGAAAGTAATGTACCTGCTCCCATCAAGGAGCAAAGTACATCCGATAGTAGACCTACAACTGTTAGTAAAGGAGAAGGAGGCAGAGAAAACTTTCTCCATATGATGGATGCCTGGTACACGGAGTTCATTCGAATGAATTCAAACGCTTAACCTCCTTCATCCTCTCCGATTCTCAACCTGCACCTTAAGTGCCTCAAGGTATGGACTTTATGAGATTTCATAGAACCTGGGCTTGATAAAATTTGAAAGCAAGGAGTCGAGGAATTCAGGCCAATGTCGATGATGATCCCAATAAGGCAGAATTTTGGCTTGAGAATTCTATTCGAGAATTCGATGAACTGTCGTACACACCTGAGGAATGTTTGAAGTGCTATTTCATTTTTGAGAGATGCAACATATCATTGGTGGAGGACATTAATTTCGATGACTCAAAGAAAGGGTCACATGGTGATGTGAGCACACCCGGGCATCCTCGAATGCACATCAAGTTTCTATTGAGTCGCCAAAAGGTCCCATGACCCGAGCCCGAACTAAGCAACTTCAAGATGCTATATCGGCCTATGATGATGATTTGCGAAGATAACCAGCTCCTCGACGTTGAAGGAGCTAAGAACAACTTTTTGAAGACTCCATGCACCATATTGCAATCCGATCTCGCCTCCTCTTCAGCTCCCTATGCGCCATTCAGCTCACATCAACTCGCTTGAGCTCGCTTTTAGCTCGCTTGAGCTCGAACTTAGCTCGATTCAGCTCATTCCTTTTCATTTTAATAAATTAAGTTTTAATCTAGTTTATAACTAAGTTTGCTACACTCATGCCGAATTCCCTAGCTCATTTTAGCTCACTAAGTATTTTTGACTATTTGAGCTATTTAATTTATTATAAGTTGACTTATAATTATTGTTAGTGTTATTAAGTTATTTAATTATTAATTTAAATTATAATTATATGAATAGTTGTGTGTTATTTAATTTTGTTAATTAATTTTGTAGGTTAGCCTTAACTTGGAAGATTCATGTATGGACTTTAATGCAAGGTGCATGCATGGGAGGATTCAATGGACGGCAATCAAGAGGCACATGAATGTTCATGATGAACATTCATGCATTTGAAGATACATGGATCAAATTAATGAAGGAACATGCATTGACGGTTCATGCATTGGCCATGTGTTCACACATTGTGTTCACACCATGATGACCCTTCTGGCTGGTCTGCTCACACTCAAGTGTCTACTCAAGCCCTTGTTCACACCAATTTTGACTCTTCATGAAGCCCTATTTAATTAAGTCACTCATGGTGAAACAACATGAATTCAAGGCTCCATTAAGGTGTTAGCCGAATCTAGCCATGCATGTATGAAGACCATTCATTCAAGTACATCAATGTACATTCATGAAGCTAACCATTCACCTCCCATTCGGCCTAACATGGACAAGACACTAATGGTCATTTTTTCTAGAATATTCATGTATTAAATTAGGTTCATTGCTTAATAGTTAAGTTCATGAATAGTCTATTCTGCTAGCCTAAGGAACTAGTATAAATAGTTTGTTGATTTCATTTGTAAAGGACTTTTTGCCAAATTTGTTAATGAACTTTGTTCTTGTGAGGTTGCTTCCTCTCATATCTCGCATAAGTTTCAAGACTTATCTAGCTTGTGCTAGTGGCGCCAACCGACTTGTTTTGAACTTATCACCAATCTTGGTGTGTATGCTCACCTATCCTTCTATCCATCGCTTCACCTTAACAATATAGGAATCGGGCCGACACTTTTTAGTGTTGAATCATTCCCGACGTTAAGTTCGTTTTTCCATCCCCATCTTTCAAATTTCTTTCTTATTAACCAAACCGGCCTTCTATCCTTCAACCACCTTTGCTATCCTTAGCCGAACCTATTGCTAATTCTATATTTCTTAAAACCTTCCGCTATCCAAACCTATCCATTTCATTTCTATTTCTAAAATCCGAGGTACGAACGACTCTCTCGAACTACGATCGGCAACTACGTGAATTGACTCATCTACCCGGCCTGATCACATCATTTGCATCGAGCTTGTAAATCGAGAGGCGCCGACGTCAGATCAAGATCAAAATAGGTTTGTGGTGAAAAATTCAAAAAAACAAAATAAAATTTGTATTTTGTTGTTATCTTTGAAAAAAGTGCTATATTGAAAGTTGTAAAAAAAGATACGTAAATTATTTAAAAAAAGTGAAGCGATCAAAAGTTCGATTCTATTGTTTTATATTTCTTCCGATCGCCTTATATTCTTTTTCATCAATTTTGACCCCAAAAACGCCACACTACTTTAAAAATTATTTTTTTCTTTTAGCCTACCCGCACACCATACGCCTTATCCCTTTGTAACCGCTTGAAGTCGACCCCAAAGCACCTAGTCAAGTCAAAAGAAACAAAATACGAGGTTACGAGAGTCGCCTTGAGCGTAAAAGGCAAGAGTGGTGAGATCATTCGAGAGTTTGAAAAAGCCTAAAAACGAGTGCAAACACGAGTGGAGTGTTCATACATTAATTTCTTTCCGAGTGGAATAGTGAGATTCGTGGTGAGGATTTGAAAATCTATTAAAAAAAAAGAAAGCAACATGGAACTAAATGTGGAGGAAAGGCAACCTGCTCAGAATGTGCCGGACTTGAACATGCAAGCCTTACTTCGAGAAGTTGAACGGTTGTTTGATCGAAAGTTGGAACCGATACAAGATCGACTCGACCAAGTGGAGGGAAGAGGCCGACGAGCAAGGACCCCAATAAGTCCACCTCGAGACCGTGGACCAAGGTATGTTCGAGATGATGAAATTCTCGAACCAAGTGAAGCCGAAAGCGAGGCTGGTTCGAATGTTAGTGCCCGACGGAGAGGCCAACGCCATCGAGGCCAACGAGCGAGAAAGGTATGATGATGACTTGAAAAGTATTAGGCTATCAATTCCCTGCTCCAAGGCCGCTCGATCCCAAAGCATATTTGGAGAGGGAGAAAAGATCAAGCTTATTTTCGAAAGTGCCATAACTACTCTAAGTAAAGAAAGGTAAGGTGGCTGCCATAGAATTCACCGACTATGCCATGATTTGGTGGGACCAACTCACAACAAACCCAAGGCGAATGGCGAGCACCCATTAACACTTGGGTCGTAAATGAAGGCCGCCATGCACGGAGGTTCATTCCAACGCACTACCACCGAGAGCTTTACCAAAAGCTCCAAAATCTTTCTCAAGGTACGAGGAGTGTCGAGGACTATTACAAAGAAATGGAAGTTGCTATGATCCGTGCGTAATGTGGACGAGGATCGCAGAAGCCACTATGGCTAGATTTTGCCCGACTTAATCGTGAGATCGCCAATGTTGTGGAGCTACAACATTATGTGGAGATAGTTGATATGGTCCACATGGCCATCAAAATCGAAAAGCAACTCAAAAGAAAGGTGCCGCCCGAGGCTATTCAACCACCAATGTGTCTCGATGGAACCAAGGCACTAGCAAGAGTGCTACGGTGAGCCAAATGAAAGATCCTATGGCACCTATCAAAGCTACCAAACCTACGGGTGAAAATAGCAAAGGCAAGGCTGTTGAAGGTACCCAAAATCTGGACGAGAGACATAAAATGTTTCAAGTGCCTTGAAGAGGGCATATTATGTAGTCAATGTCCGAATTGGAGTGTCATGGTGATTCAACCAAATGGCGATATTGAATCGGAGGAGGAGGAGGATGAAAAGGTTGAAAACAATAACTAAAACCCTTTCTGATGCCAAGAAAGAAATGGAGTACGCGGTCGAAGGTGAGATGCTTGTTGTTAAGAGGAGCTTAGGTTCACAAGGTACCGAACTCGATCCGCAACGAGAACCTTTTTCATACCCGATGTTTTGTCCGTGGAAAAGTTTGTAGCATGGTAATTGACTGGAGGAAGTTGTACAAATGTTATGAGTACCCTCCTAGTTGAAAGACTTGATTTGCCGACAAGTGTTCATCCGAGTCCATACAAGCTACAATGGCTTAATGATGGAGTTGAGTTAAAGGTAACCAAGCAAGTTCTTGTCCCATTTTCAATTGGAAAGTATGAAGATGAAGTTCTTGTGATGTGGTGCCCATGCATGCGGGCCATATATCGCTTGGGAGGCCCCGCACTGACCAAGAGTGAAGCATGACGGATTTGTAAATCAATATACTTTCAAGTATCAAGGCTGAAATTTTACTTTGGCACCTTTGACAATCAAACAAGTTGTGGAGGATCAACAATGGTTAAAGCAATCTTTGGAACGAATGCGCGAGCGGAAAAGAACATGAAAAAGAAAGAAAAGAAAATGAAAGAGAAAAGAAAAGAGTTGTGATAAAAATGAGAGAAAAAGAACTTCAAAGAAATATGAGTGAAGAAAAGAAAAGAGTTTTGATTAACCAAAGTTTTCTTCTTTCTAATTCTTTTCAAAGTTGACTCAAGCCCTATGATGCGGTTACGATACATTCTCGAAGAGAGAAGGTTTGTAATGATCGGAAAGGTAAAGTTAATACTTGTTTTTGTGAACAATGTAAGGTTTCTGGAATTTCTATTACATTTTTGTCTAACTTGATTGATGACTTAAAACAAACGATGAAGATATAACTCGCTTTGGTTGATGGACACAAGATTTTTGATAAGCATGAGGTTGATAAGTTTGATGATTACTTGCTGTCCAAATTATGTAGTTTAAGAGTACGACACCATGAGATAAAAATTTTCTTTTCCATTGTTTGTTTATGATGGATGTATGCAGGTTTTGAATTGTCAAACTAATTCTATCAAAGGTCCAATACTTCACAAGTACAATTTGAAATGCTCAAGCAAAGTATGACATTTTGTTCTCAAATTCCTTGTTCATTAAGTTTTTAAGTTATAACGAGATATGTATAATTGATAGTGAACATGGGATATTGATATTGTTCTGTTGTGATGGTCTTAAGTGTGAGAAAACTTGCTTCCATGACCGCTTGAATAGGTTTCTCGCTTGTAATGATTCTCAATTGGTTGCAAGTTATGAAATGTTTTTGCAGCAAGGTATGATGCTTCTACTAAACACATTCATTCAAGGACGATCAAGTAGACATCCTCAGATCAAAATTAATGGCCGGCTCGACTTGAGGACAAGTCGCTTTGAAGACTCGGGAATGATGTGAGCACACCCGGCATCCTCGAATGCACATCAAGTTTCTATTGAGCTGCCAAAAGGTCCCATGACCGGAGCCCTAACTAAGCAACTTCAAGATGCTATATCGCCTATGTGATGCGATTTGGGAAGATAACCAGCTCCTCGACGCTGAAGGAGCTAAGAACAACTTTTTGAAGACTCCATGCACCATATTGCAATCTGATCTCAGCTCCTCTTCAGCTCCCCTATGCACCATTCAACTCACATCACTCACTTGAGCTCGCTTTTAGCTCGCTTGAGCTCGAACTTAGCTCGATTCAGCTCATTCCTTTTTCATTTTAATAAATTAAGTTTTAATCTAGTTTATAACTAAGTTTGCTACAGCTCATGCCGAATTCCTAGCTCATTTTAGCTCACTAAGTATTTTTGACTATTTGAGCTAGCCTAATTTATTATAAGTTGACTTATAATTATTGTTAGTGTTATTAAGTTATTTAGTTATTAATTTAAATTATAATTATATGAATAGTTGTGTGTTATTTAATTTTTGTTAATTAATTTTGTAGGTTAGCCGAACTTGGAAGATTCATGTATGGACTTTAATGCAAGGTGCATGCATGGGAGGATTCAATAGACGGCAATCAAGAGGCACATGAATGTTCATGATGAACATTCATGCATTTGAAGATACATGGATCAAATTAATGAAGGAACATGCATTGACGTTCATGCATTGGCCATGTGTTCACACATTGTGTTGACACCATGATGACCTCTTCTTCTGGCTATCGCTCACACCAAGTGTCTACTCAAGCTCCTTGTTCACACCAATTTTGACTCTTCATGAAGCCCTATTTAATTAAGTCACTCATGGTGAAACAACATGAATTCAAGGCTCCATTAAGGTGTTAGCCGAATCTAGCCATGCATGTATGAAGACCATTCATTCAAGTACATCAATGTACATTCATGAAGCTAACCATTCACCTCCCATTCGGCCTAACATGGACAAGACACTAATGGTCATTTTTCTAGAATATTCATGTATTAAATTAGGTTCATTGCTTAATAGTTAAGTTCATGGATAGTCTATTTGTTAGCCTAAGGAACTAGTATAAATAGTTTGTTGATTTTATTTGTAAAGGACTTTTGCCAAATTTGTTAATAAACTTTGTTCTTGTGAGGTTGCTTCCTCTCATATCTCGCATAAGTTTCAAGACTTATCTAGCTTGTGCTAGTGGCGCCAACCGACTTGTTTTGAACTTATCACCAATCTTGGTGTATGCTCACCTATCCTTCTATCCATCGCTTCACCTTAACAATATAGGAATCGGGTGACACTTTTTAGTGTTGAATCATTCCCGACGTTAAGTCTGCTTTCCATCCCCATCTTTCAAATTTCTTTCTTATTAACCAAACCGGGCCTTCTATCCTTCAACCACCTTTGCTATCCTTAGCCAAACCTATTGCTAATTCTATATTTCTTTAAAACCTTCCGCTATCCAAACCTATCCATTTCATTTCTATTTCTAAAATTCGAGGTACGAACGACTTCTCTCGAACTACGATTGGGCAACTACGTGAATTCGACTCATCTACTCGGCCGGATCACATCACATGGGAATTCTTTCAAGAGGAGTTTTAAAAGAAATACATCGTTGAGTGATTTATCGATCAAAAGCGTAAGGAATTTCTTGATTTGAAACAAGGCCTCATGTCACCATCGAGTAGGAAAGAGTTTGTTCATTTTAGTAAGTATGATCAAGAGTGTGTATCCTCCGAGGCTAAAATGTGTAAAAGGTTTGAAGACGCACTTAATGAGGATATTAGAGTGTTAGTGGGTATTCTTGAGTTGAAAGAGTTTGTTGTGCTTGTTGATCGAGCTTGTAAAGCTTAGAACCGACCAAAGAAAAGAGAAAAGCCAAGGCTAAGACTAGAGATATCGTGAAGAGGTCGATGAGCAAGTCACTTCCATCTCGCCTAGGAAATCCAGAGATATGTACTCTCATACTCATGTTTCTGGGCTGGGCATACATACAAAAATCGTAAAAAGAAAAATTCGGGTTTTAGATCTCAAAGCTACATCATCTGCTAGTGTGGGTAATGATAGAGCTCCTAGACCCGAAAAGCAACAATGTGGTAGTGGTCATTTTGGTAAGTGTAGGTGAGCGATGGATCTTGTTTTCATGTGGTTCTCAAGGCCACTATATCAAGGACTATCCCGAGATGGTCGAGAAAGAAAATTTTCAGAGTACAAGGCCGGGTAGTACGGCTACAAAGGGAAGACCTTCAAGAAATGCAGTAATGGGGCTAGTAGTAAAAATGTAACATGGGATACAAAGGGTGAGATCCGGTTAGAGCTCCGGCCAGAGCCTATACCATACGTGCTCGTGAAGATGCATCTTCTCCCGACGTGATTACGGGTACTTTTTCTTTCTATGACACTTCGTTGTTGCTTTGATTGACCTCGGTTCTACTCATTCATATGTGTGCATGAAATTGGTATCTAGCATGAATATGCCCGTTGAGTCTACAAAATTTATGATTAAAGTGTCAAACCCGTTAGGCAAGCATGTTTTAGTTGATAAGGTATGAAAGAAATGTCCTTTGATGATTAGGGATCATTATTTTCCTATGACTTGTTGTTTTTTCCATTCGATGAATTTGATGTTATATTAGGCATGGATTGGTTGACACTTCATGATGCTATAGTAAATTGTAGACAAAAAGTTATTGAATTGAAATGTGAAAATGGTGAAATCCTCTAGGTTGAATTAGATGAGTCGATAAGTTGCCAATTGTTATTTCTTTGATGTCTACTCGTAAATGTATGAGAAAAAGATGTGAGGCTTATTTGGCTTATGTGTTGAATACAAAAGAGTCCGAATCAAAATCGAATCGCTGTTTATTGTATGTGAGTATCCTGATGTGTTCCCAAAAGAGTTGCCTGGATTACCTCCCCGTTAGGAAAGTTGAGTTTGGTATTAAGTTAGTCCCTAGTACAAAGACCTATCTCAATTGCTCCATATAGAATGGAGCCCTCATCAATTGAAAGAATCAAGTCACAGCTTGCAAGAATTGACCGACAAGGGTTTTGTGAGATCGAGCTTTCGCCATGGGGTGCTCCGCATTATTCGTGAAAAATAAAAATAGATCTATGAGGTTATGTATAGATTAACGATGATAGCTCAATAAGGTAACGACAGAATAAGTATCCTTTTCCAAGGATTGATGACTTTTTTTGACTAGTTGAAGGGACCAACATGGTTTTCTTAAAAATAGACTTGAGGCCCTAAGCATTACTGGGGCTTGAGAGTGAAAGACTCAATGTGCTGAAAATCGCTGACAAGGTATGGTCATTATGAATTTCTTGTTATGCCTTTGGTTTAACAAATGCTCCCACAGATTTATGGACTTGACCCAAGTGAGATCTCACTATTGTTGAATGGAAACCGCCAAGAATGTAATCGAGGTTAGAAGATTTCTAAGCTTACGATTATTATGCATTTATTTGTTAAAGGATTCTCCATGGTTGCTATTCGATGATGCAATTGTTAAGGTAAGAATGTCAAGCTCGAATGGATAGAAAGTGCCAACGGTTTTGAGAAATTAAAAGCATTGTTGATCGAGGTCTTGCTTTGATACAACCCAAGTCGTAAAGAATTTGTGATTTATAGTGATGCTTCCTAAATGGTTTGGTGTAACAAACTGATTTTGGGCCCACTGAATAGTGGTTTTGGGATTACTAACTGAGGTCGAGAAATTATTTTCAATATTATTTTATGTGTTGTGGCATGATTATATGAAAGCATAAAAATTTTGGTGAATTAATTTTAGCGATTTCATGTTTAATTGTGAAAAGGACTAAACTACATAAAATGCAAAAGTCCTATTTTGATAGCTAAGGGTGTCAAATAGCTAGAGAACCAAAATCGGGGTCTTTAAAAGGAAAATAGACTTAGAAGCTAATGGCCAGCCATAGGGGACAAGAAATTCAAATGGTCAAATGGGTTGGTGACTTAATGTATAATAAAATATTACTCCTAGTGTCTAGCCATCATCTTTTCAATTCATCCTTTCTTCCACCGAAATTTTCAAAGAAAATTAGGTTTTTGGGAGCTTGAAATTTCAGCAACTTGCAACCCTCACAAGTAAGTGATCTTGATGGTTTTTCTTGATGATTTTTACACTTTTAGAACCCTTGTAGCATGAGCTTTCAAATAAGGGGGACTATTTTACAAAATGGTTGAAAGTATAGGTTTTACCATGAGAGTGTTCATGTTGTTTTCTAAAATTTTATGGAAGAAAATGAATGAATTTCTATCATTTTAGATCAAGAATTACAAAATCAGGCCTAGACCGTGGGAAAAGCAAAGCAAGTGGACTAAAGCTAATTAGTCGCCTACTTTTTATAAATCGAGGTAAGTTGTATGTTAATAATGCAACTATATCTTTATGATTTACAATTGAATTGATATGGCATAAATTGTTTTGATTTTGAATACGAGAATACATGTTGAGAAATTAACATAATAGAGACTTTCGCTGAACATTTGGAATAAACTTGATATTGGTACCTTGATATTGGGTGATTGGGTGTTAGTGTAAGACATGTCCGGGACATGCATCAGCCACAATATGGGAGCTAAAGTGTAAGACATGTCCGAGACATGCATTGACCTCGAGATATTTAAGCCGTTGTAAAACATGTCTGGGACATGCATTGGCATTGAGATCAGAGCTAGTGTATGATATGTCTAGGACATGCATCAGCCTCGCGATGAGACAAGCTAGTGTAAGACCTATTCGGGACATGGCGTCGGCTTGTTGTGTGTCAGTGTAAGACCTGTCTGGGACATGGCATCACCTTGATTTGTGAAAGGTAGTGTAAGACCATGTCTGGGACATGGCATCGGCACCTTAACCCATGTTAGGTTTATTGAGTATCCGGTAGTATTCCAAATGGTTCAACAAAACATTTATGATTTATATTGAAATGAGAAAAGCTATGATCATGTCATGAGTGGTACAGGTACCTAATTGAAATGTATGAGATATGGGCTCAATGTATGCAATAGGGGTTGTATTGGATGGTGATGAGTAAGTTGTACTTACGTTTATTTATGGTATTCATGAATAAGCTGTGAAAGGTTATGAGCATATTGCCTTATGATAAGTGGTTTTTGTTTATTTTCATGCAACTTACTAAGCTTTATGCTTACCCTACTTCCTTTCCATTTTCTTTAGTGTCGCCTAACTAGCTCAAGGATCATCAGACGTCAGAGGCATCGATCACACTATCATCCGAAGTACTTGGTATAGTTAGATCTATTTATTTTGATTATGGCATGTATAGGACCCTGACCTTAGAATTTTGGTGTCATTGTTAATTGGCCAAATGTGTTGGCTTATTTTAACATTTTGGTTCATTTTGTATAAGGCCACGAGAGTGGTTAAAGTTGAAGGTTGTTATATGAATACAAGAAGTTATTTCATGAATGGGTAATTTGTGGTTGTTTTAGTAAGTATAAAATGTGTTTAAGACCTTAGATGTGGTTGTTGGATTGAGGAATCATATTATGATGATCCTTAGCATATTGGATGTTGTTATTTTGTATTTCAGGGGTGGCAAAGGGCTTGGTAGATAGCCCCATATTGTCCACGGGGTAGGCACACAAGCGCGTGTGTCTAGGCCGTGTGTGACACATGGCTAGCCCTACATGAGAGTTTTATCTAGCCAGGTGTCCCCGCATGTAAAAATTTCAAGTCGAATGCATGGTAGTAAACACATGGGCGAGACACGATCAGGTGTCTTAGCCGCGTGGGGAGAACACGCTTATGGCCATGGGCGTGTGCCTTGGCCGTGCCTTAAATTGCGTGCGACATCAAAATGTAATGTCAAGGTTTTAGACACTGTTAGGACACGGCGTGTCAGCGGCCATATGAGGGACACGGAGCATGTCATGGCTATGTGAGGGATACGGGCCATGGACACAGTGTATGTGACAAAGTCGTGCGAAAACCTCAGACGTCGACTTAGAATTTAATTCACACAGTTTGGGACATGGGCGTGCCTCTAGATACTTAGGGGCGATCAGCATGGCCATGTCAGAATGATCATACGGTGCAAGGGTCTTTCCACACGAGTGTGTGTCTTGTTTCAAAGGTTATTTTTATTGAGTCTGTTTAAGGACTCGAGAAAGTTGGTTTTTGAATGGTTTTTTATGAGAGTTGAGGTCTCGTGAGGGTCGACACTCAAGGAGTTTAGGCAAAGTTTGAAAAAGTTTTAAGTTTTAACAGTTCGATAATCTGACTTACAGATATGTGTAATTTTATGAACTGTGAATGCCTCATACTTGTGTCGCATGTAAATGACTCGAAAGTTAGGCTTACACATTTGGAATGTGTACCATGCAATAGGGTAAAGTCGTAGTTTCCGCACTCTCAAGACGCTTGAAGCCTCACGAGAAGAAACTATCCAACACATGACTTTAGAGTTAGTCGCCTTAGTGTTTCCGCTTTAAAATTTGACGACATTATTTATTTGGTGAGAAATGCCATGTTTACACCGATCATAAAAGTCTTAGGTACTTGATGACTCAAAAGGATTTGAACTTACAGCAACGAACGAAGATGGTTGGAACCGTTAAAATATTATGAATCGTGATTGATTACCATCCAAGTTAAGGTAAACATGGACGCTGACGCTTTGAATAGGAAGTCATTGTTTGCCTCGGGGCTATGAATACATGGTCGATTTGGTCCAATGATGGTTCAATTCTAGCTGAGTTGAGAGCTAGACCGACTTTTCTTCAATAGATTTGTGATGCATGCAAAGTTGATAAAAAGTCGCAAACTAAGAGAATTCAAGCAGTGAGTCCAAAGAATGAACCGAATTTTTTTGGGTAGATCACGATGGTTGTTTGAGATTCCATGGTAGGATTTGTGTTCTGGCGACAATCGAATTGGTTTAGAATATTTTACATGAGGCAACAATGGGTGTTTATCAGCTCACCCGGTAGTACAAAAATGTATAATGACTTGAAGAAAATGTATTGTGGAATGGTATGAAAAGAGACATCTCGTAATTTGTATCGAAATGCTTAGTTTGTCAACAAGTAAAGCGATGGACACCAAGTACCTTCAAGTTTACTTCAACCCATCATGGTTCCCTGAGTGGAAATGGGATCAGACATTACTTGAATTTTGTGACATGTTTGCCTTTAACTCCGAGAAAGAAATATGCCATATGGGTTATTGTATAGATTGACTAAATTGGCTCATTTTATTCTAGTGCATACCAATTACTCACTTGATATGTTAGCCGAATTGTACATTGGTGAAATTGTTAGACTTCATGGAGTACCTATATTGATTGTATCGATAGTGATCCAAGGTTCACTTCATGAGTTTGGAAAAAGTTACAAGAAGCTTTGGGTACAAAGTTGAATTTTAGCATCGTTTCATCCACGCATCGATGGTCATTCGAAATGTAGTGATTCAGATCTTGGAAGATATATGTTCGATGTTGTGTATTCAATTCCAAGGTAGTTGGGAAAAGTATCTACCGCTATTGGAGTTTGCCTACAACAATAGTTATCACTGAGTTTGAAAATGGTGCCTTATGAGGCATTGTACGGACGTAAGTGTCGAACTCTTTGTATTGGACCGAAAGCAAGAGAAAATCAGATTCACTAGGGTTGATCTAGTCAAAGAAACCGACAATCTTATGGATTGAATACAAATATTGGTAATTGATTTGGCTTCAAATTCCTTGAAGCAATCTTATGGATTGAATCGTGATTCTTTCGATAAGTTGCCATAAACTCCATATTTACTTCATATGTTTTTATTATATTGTATTACATACCTTATGGAAATATTATTTTATTGGGATTGTATTAAATCTTCCATTGTAAGTAAGTCTCGAATCAATGT